>JAVFBX010067554.1:0-16931 GCA_034783855.1 Mopalia kennerleyi | reverse complement strand
TGAAATAACATGAAGAATGGCGTTAAGCATCTTCTCTCGCCAAGGGTTTTATATCCGAGCTACTCTGCATTACAACCTTTGGCGGATAATTCATGTATACTGGGACTCAGTTTGTTGGCGATTGATTGGATGCATGGGAACTTCTACGCGTCCAATCAGATGTTGTGTTTTTAGAAGACTCGGCTAGTGAAAATAGCAGCGGCTGTCAATAACGAAAATTGCTGGGCGTGTGATGTATGGTCGAAAAAGGGAAGTCGATTAATTCTTTCGAACTTGTTTGAGGTATTCAACCAACTCAGTGAAATTATATTGGATATATGACAGTAACAGACAACAAATCACCGTATATATGCCAACACTGCTATAAAGTTAAACAAGTTTATCCGCCAGATGGCGTAGCTGAAACTCTCGTTGCACATGGCTTATCTGCCAAGGGTTGTAATGCAGAGTTACTCGGATATAAAACCCTTGGCTAAAGAAGATGGACGTTAAGCACCAAAAACAAAAACAAACCACTTCTGAATGACGTACCGTGCGATTTCATTGTGGTTTAGTGTGTAGCCGAATTAACTGCTGACCCGTTCTTATTTCACAGACTTGTATTATACATGAAAATATAAGTATGTCAGTGGTCGTATATACATTCTGATGTACAATTATTTTGACCTATAAATTTCACAGAAATATCAGTGAAACAGATAAGTGATTTCCATAGGCTTGTTTCTGTTCTAGGTCACGTAATATTTATTTGAACGCAGTATTGTTCACACTTTACTGTCCACACCAGCCAGCTATATATTTTCAAATCCACCTGCAGTGCGGTAAGTCAACCTTTAAGCACTAAACTTGGGTCAGTTACAATTGTGAAAGGGGAAAGAAATACAAACTTGCAATGTTTAACTTTCATTTATGGACATATATGTTCAAGGTTTGTCTGAACTAATCGAGGAGCAAGGCTGGAAAAGGAATGGTAAATGTGCGCATTTTGCCTAAATGTGTCGTGTCTTCTGTTCTGTGCTTGTCTTGTAGCTTGTCCTGTATGATCATTGATTTATAGACCATGCTTTCTCTGGCCTCGATGATAGGGCCGGTTTATGCATTTAGCTGTCACGCCGTCGTATGACAGTAGTCACTTTAAATATACGCTGTACATACGCAACGAAAATAACATATGTTCTGAACATATGATAAATAAAACCATCTCACATT
Organism: Mopalia kennerleyi; assembly: GCA_034783855.1. Taxonomy (NCBI): domain Eukaryota; kingdom Metazoa; phylum Mollusca; class Polyplacophora; order Chitonida; family Mopaliidae; genus Mopalia; species Mopalia kennerleyi. The sequence goes on along the minus strand of JAVFBX010067554.1, from coordinate 15,722 downwards.
TGCTATGTGCTACGTGAAGCTTCTTAACCTTTAGAAATAGCAGAACGCTCAGTGCCATAATTCAGCCCTTTATCTCCCAATAAATAAAAATAGCATGGCCTTACCCTGACTTAAACCGACTCGTTTTCTTGAACAATTTTGGGTTAGACCGACACATAAAACGACCACTCGACTTCCATTTTCATGTCAAAACCAATCATTTCTCAGCAGTACCATACTCTCTTAAAATGTCTTCCGCGGTAATTAAGTCATGCGGATTCAACGTTATTTAGTATTTCGAGACAGGCCTTATTTCTTAAGTTTTGGTACAACAGCAATTCTTATCTCTATATACTGTATAGTCCATATAAGATACGCATTCGCATCTAGCTCCACTGCCTCCACATGAGCGTTTAGTTAAAGCCGCGATATTTCGACCAGTGGAGGCAAGTCTTCTAATTCACTATCTTCCCACTGCAACGGTTAAAATGAGTTCGACGAGGCTTCTGCATTATACTACCCCTTGCTGCAATTCGAGGCAAAAACGTGACAAAAATTTAATTGGACTATTGCAGAAACAAGCAGCCAATCAAAAAGCCGTTTACACATCAAAGTCGACAACAAACAAGCGTGGCGCCACTGCCAGTTAACGCGTCTGTGATGATGTCACGGTTTAGATCGCCTCTATCTTATTCTAAGAAAGCTCCAATCTGATTGGGTCCGGCAAAGAGAGGTCATCCGAAAGTAGCTGTTGTATACTTTATGCAACTCTGGGTTTCAATCTATTGGGGCAATGTAGGGAAGAATCTAAGAGAGGCTTAATGCGACGATCTTTTTTTCGCCTTACCTCACGGGCAGAATTAACACAGGCATCATCTCATTAGCCTTACCTACCAAACACATTTAACGTATGCTTAATTGAACCATATCTGTTTTGTCATCAGTATAACCATCCAAAATCTTAGCAGATGGCTCTGTACGAGGTAAACCCCTAACCCAAGAAACTCTTCCTTTATACTCTTAACCCAAAATACTCTGTTGGTATACAATTAACCCCCAAAACTCTTTTATACTTTTTACCCCCAAAACTTCCTTTAGGCTATTTACCCAAGAAACTTTTTTGTATACTCTTCTTGTACACTCTTAACGGCATCAAGCTCCATCAAGCCCCTTCCTGAAGAAAAATAATCACGCCAGACATGTTGATTGTCAGGCGTGTTTGCCGGTTAATATTGCTGAACAATTGGTTTTTAGTAAAGTACAATGTAATGTATATATGCCATATTGGTTTACTTAGGAAAAGGGTATATGTGAAGACATGTCAGTAGCCGGCACTCCCCGGATAGTACGGCTGGGTACGCGTGATGTTGAGTTTCCCTCTGCCGAACTCTCTACCCTCGAGGCTAGCAACCAGTATCTGGGTGACAGAGAAGCTTTGGTGAGGGAAATGGAAGACAAGGGGTAAGTATGGAAGCCCGATGCAGCCATTTCATTTTGTCATAGACATTGCGACGCTTGTCGTTGGACGGTCTTAAAATACATCTCCGAACCACCAAATTTTGACACTTAATGATACAAACAAAATTCGCAAAAAATAAATACCGGTAGTTAATAGGAAATATAGTGAGTTCCTTGAGTGACTCGGGCAAGATCAATATATTCCTATATGCATTCCTTCTTGCGCATTTTATCAACTCCTGTAGGTGACAAAATAAAGCTCCGAAACATGACTGGGAATACTTGTGTATTATGAAAAAAAAGAGCATTAAATCAAATCTAATTATTTTTAATTAAATATAATTACGTTACGTGTAGGTATTTATATTTACGTGCTTTGCATGACCGCGAGGAGGTATTGGAGGCCCGCCTGTCCGTCCTGCAGTACATACGAGAGGCCGGAGAGGGGAAGTTACGGGCAGGTCACCCCTGGAAGGACGGATTGTTGGACCAAAGATGTGGACGTGGATGTCTTCCTTTTATGGAGGTTTATTTATAATTTTTCTAAAAACAATTTCTAGTCTAAACCATACTTGTTATACTAAATTAAGTAAATCCCAAAATACATGTACCGGTAATTGTTAAATGTACATAATATGCCTTGAAATACATATCATGCAACACGCATTTGGGAGTGGGTGTATCCAATCAGCGAGATGCAAGTAATGTAAAGGATGACATTTATTTTGGCATAATAAACTTATCTCAATCGTTTACTTATGTAGGGTGTTAAGGCAATTACCCACAGAGAGACCATCGCCAAAGTGCTAGAAGGACCCAGACGTGAGTTTTACATTCGTGAATGCCAGATCACTTAAGACAAAAACAGTTAATGGGAAAGACCAACGAATTTCGACCAAAAATTATTATATTCATTGTATATTTTGATATGCAATAACGCATATCGCGTTTGCAACCGAGTAGGCATAACCGCTTATTAGTTAATTTATAAGCAGAAACACCGATCAAAATCCCCATGAATTCATATAACTGGTTTTGAGACAAATTGGAACTGGTTTCGAGACAATTGGAACAATATATGGCGATATGAATGAACTTTTGACTTATTATTTGTGTATAGTTTTAACGTCTATTCTGATGTCATTCTCAATTAAATTAATAAACATTTGATACTTAAGTAAAGTGACAGCTTCAAAGAAATATAATGAATGCATTATCTTTCTTCGGAGTTGTTGCGCTTCTTTACTATGTTAAACTCGGTGCATGGTATTCATAACACATTTGATAGTAAATGGTGTACTAGAAATGAACAGCCACATTATACTCATCCAAGGATTATCGTAGATTCTTTAGAGTAAAATAGCTGTTTCTATGACCAGGCTTGGTCCACAGTCACTTGTATCTAGTAATAGTAAACATCCGCTACCAGTGGCCGGCTTTGTCATTGATCACACTGTAGGCCTTTAATAGAATACAGAAGATAGGGAAGGAGCTTTATAAGCAGCTCCTATAATCGACATATAACAACAAATCAACCAAAATAAAACTCACCTGGAATCTTTAACATATCCGCCGGCTTATGTATAGGCCTATCTCTACTTTTATTTTGTAGCCTTTGAATTTTTTCGCACATTCTTTGGAGAAGATGCCAGAACATTTGATTACAAATGGCTTCGGTGAGTTGACGAGATTTTATGGGGAGAACTGATTTAACAATTTATATATACTGCGATTGTCAAATTATGCAATTGGTAGTTGCCATTTAGGCTCCCCTATAGCTCTCACTTGAATGAAAAGCCAAATACGTGAGTTTCCAAGCTCTGGGGTGCCACTCTGCCATTGGTCATTCTAGTCAACCAATGGATGACGATTGTTGTAGGATATTATCAGACCTTTATATTGGAACACAATGCATTGTACTTATTATTATAATTGTCTAAACAGAACCAAGCCCTGCTACCAAAGTGTTATGGAACACTTTTACCTCTACTTTCTAATTATTTTTGAAAAGAAATATAATAGCCCTTGCACATTGTAAATACATGTAACAAGCCTAACTTTGATATTTAGATTATATTTTTTTCAAGTTTAACTTCAAAGGAAGGTGTCCGCTTCAACACAAATACATTGGTCATTCTAGCCAAACCAATGGATGGCGACTGTTGTAGGATATTGTCAAATCTTTATATTAGTAAAGCTAATTTATATCTAGGTTCAATCGGAATAATAGTTTCGTTTTCTATGGACATTTTACTGATTGCTTGATTAGTGTTTTATGCCACATTCCGTTTTTTGTTTTATTTACGCCGTGGTCTGAACTATTTGTTTTTTTTTGTGTGTGTTTATATACGATAATCTATTACTGTAATAAAACTATCGATAGGTCACCTTGGAGCATTTACAATTGCGATAGCCCGATTGTTTGTAATTGGGCCTTTTTCAATGAAACCGAAAAAAGGATTCTTATTGGCATCTATGTCTCGTCCACGCTCTTTTGGTATGACTTGGTATGATAATGGGGACGCCATTCGGTGATATCAGAAAATATAAACTTACAGGAGGACAGATTTGAAAATATGTATAACCCTTAAGAAGTTAGACTTTTAATGTTTAGTTAGTCAATACGTGTATGTTTTATGAGCCCTGGGGGCTCGGACAAGGTAGCAATACAAATATCTCCCTGCATACATTGTTTGGACACCATCCCTTCAGTGATGAAACAACAAGAAGGACAAAGAGAAAGTTTCCTTTATATAAGATCTCAAGTATAGTATGGCATGTGGATTTTTAAAAATATAAAATAAACTATGGAACAGGAGGGTCACTTTATTCAAATTTTTTTTTTTTTAGTGGGGTGCACAGCTCTGCCTTCACTGGAGCACATGTTGACAGTGTTTATATGTCACGGGGTACAACGCAGCTATTCACGATGTGGACGCCATTCGGTGACGTCACGGCTGAAATGGGCACCTTAGCAATATGCGAAGGATCTCACAGACTGCAAGGGTATATCTTTGTCGTAATGTTTACAGGGCCATAATGCCTTATTTTGACAATTTAACAATCCATGTCAGAATATCATTCGACTCTTTCCATATCTCCACAGATATCTCGGAGGTGATTGAATTTAATATTATAATATTATACGAAAATGTGTTATGTCAACAAGCCGGATAGCTTGCACCAAATCTCTTCGTGGATTCATAGAAACTAACATTACAACCCAACGTAAAGATTCGAAAGCGAAATTCAGTCAGAGCAATGCCTTTTCACCATTTTACTTTAAGAAACCAATATATCGGCATATATGTTCACGTGACAGAGATTGGTTTCACACAAAAAAAAATTGTGTATTAACATCACACAGCTATTGTTTACGTGAGACGTTTATGTATTGAACAATAGCAATGGCTATTACTCATGTTACAGGTTCAAACATCTTCAAGAAACATACGGGAACATGGATTGTGAGAGGGACCGGTTGAATGGTGAGTATAAAGTCTAAAGGGTAATGTCGGGTTTTTATTCATGGTGACGTAAGGTTATTACATTGTCCATGGCTGAAATTAAACTATAGACCTAAACCATTAAACTCCCACGTGTTTCAATTTGAGTAACACAAAGTTTTTGGACTGAAATGAAAAAGGACACATTCATAAAATCGATCAATGTGCAGATACATATGCCATAACTATTGAAACTAAGCTGAGCCTATTTATGAACATATAATTATGTATATTGATTGGTTGGTGTTAAACGCCGCGCTTAAGGCTTTTAACACTTATATGACACTATCACAACCATTCAATGTGAAGTGTTTTGATAATGTTGGAAAGTTATTTTTCCTCCAGAGCTAAGTTAAGGCAGCATTGTTGCTCTCCAAACAAACTGCCTATAAACAGAGGAATCAAAATCTGTAGACTAGAGATGCCAGAAGAAGATAAATGTTATCTTGCTGCATATGAATGTTAATCTAAGAGGCCATGACGATTATTGTCCGTGCGCTAAGCATTCCCAATGTGATATTAACATTGGGCCATGTTATGCGTTCTGCAACAATACTGTCTTGTAATAAATTTGCCAGTGGATATAGTGTTTGGTTTCTTCTTGCAATTGTACTCAATACTACCGTCTTAGCAGATCCACGCTCTGCTGCCAAAGTGTTATGGATGACTTTTACCTCTACTTACTGTTTATATTTTTCGAAAGAAATAGAACATACCTTGCAAATTGTAAATACTGAAAACAACTCAGAGTATCTAAGATATTTAATTGATCCTTTTTTTCTCTCCAGTTAAACAGAAAAAAAAAAGAAAAAAAAATATCCCCGAGAAGTCAATTGAGAAAGCCAAATCCGACAAAATGGTGACCAAATAACACGACCAATGTGTTCATTAGTGACATACAATTACAGATCTGGTTAGCGCGTGCTTAGATATGGTAGCTTGATGTACTTAACCATAATCAATCTAAATTTCACTTCGGGCAAAAACCCTTTTAATTTGTTAAATAATATACCAGCTTATATTTAACAAATGAAATGAAATAGACGGATCTGTCTGGCATTCAGCCAATCGTCTTGATAGGGGTGCACAAAAGAAACCGCTAAACTAATATCTCAGACGCGGAAAGCACAACAACTTATGCATGAAGCTCTCTCCAATTTGATTTTAATGCTTATCGTTTATCCGACCAGATTAAGATGATCGTGTTGTTTACAGGGACCGGTTGGTTTACGCTCGATCCTTTTGAAATCACCGATCGGTTTGGTGGGCAGTGGAAAACTGCCGACTTCAAAGCAGGAGATGTTCTTATTTTCACAATGAGGTAAACCAAACAATTTGTTTCTAACAGCAGAATATAGGTTGTGAAGTTTACTCTGGCGACACTGTTTCGAATTGTGGGAACAAGTTAATGAATCGGAGATTTGTTATCAGTCATCTGTCGTCATAACATTCGTCGTATTGCAGTTTTTATTGACTTGTCAAGCTTTAATCATGGAATGAGTGACCCTTTCTTAACACTGTTACAACATTGCTTTGATGACATTTTGGAAAAGAAAATTTATTTTACAAAATTAACTAACAGGGACGTAGGTTTTTTTGGAGTAGGCTAATGTGTCGATTATTCGGATAACAACTGATACCAAAACACCTGCGTCAAACCTTTTTTCAACTGCAGGTTATTCCATCTTATTTTATTCCAATTACACATGGGTTTAAACTGTCACCTTGATGTCTGTGCCATGCGTATACATTAAGCTGACACGTTACAGGTATAAATTCAAATAGGACACTAATGTGAATATTTCTTATCATCCTTGTTTTCTAATAGAACCATGCACATGTCGACGGCAAACATAACCGATCTTGTCCGAATCAGCTGTGATACGAGGTAAGTCAAGAGAGCCAGGAAAATACAAGTAAATGGTTTCCACTCAATCTGATTACAATCACAAATCTAAAAATTTCTAAAAGTGTGTTTAATTTATCGCAAGTGAGATATGTTGCCGACGACTACCAACGAGTGTGGATAGGTTTGTAAAATTGACCAATCACAGAGTCGCTTCCCAAACCTGTTTGTATAAAAGCTGGAAACTTCTGATGATGTGTCGGACTTTATCGAGCGCTTATTCTTATGCTAATTTTCACCATGGTCTGCCTGCAGTCAGAAAACGCTGACTGTATCACGCAGTCACAAGCTGCAACAAAATGTATGACTTTTCTCGTAAATCCTCAGGAATATGGATAAACGATGTCACCTCAAAGAGGCTATAGGCTTATATATGTGCCACTGTAGATATAGATGCAAACAACCGCACACAGGAATAAGAAAGTTGTCCATGGTTCATTAAGTCATTCGAAATGATTGGATTAATACTAGTACTCAATGGTTTGTGTGAATATTATGGTCATAAGTCTGTTTACTACGATTTAATAAATAATATGAATAAATAACATCTTTGAGAGGCATTTAGAAGATGAAAGACAATTAGGCAGAAGACTATATGGATTACAACATGTAAATATATTTCTCAAAATATGTCGATACGGACATCATTTTCAATATTGAAATGTTTGGCATTAATTCATAATTTCTGAAACATACACAGCTATGTGGTCAGCTGCTGGTGGTTATTGACCACTGAACCACACATGCGCAATCGATTACTTGATAATAGAAAATACAAATTATGATCTGATTCTAACTTTGCTTCGGAAAGTTCCGTCAGTCATGTGTCTTGCTTACGCAGATCTCGCTTGTCCCGGCTTGATTATGTAGTTTTAACTATACAAGGCGTTTTCTGGTGATTTTTCTGTTGTTTGGATAGCATAGACTGTTACTTTTCGTGAACCCAAGAGAGTCTGACCTATACTGGAGATCTGTCACCCATTTTACTTTCGTTCCCCTCTATATCATTGACAAATAACGCTATGGCAAATGAATAATCATTAGATGATATAGTTAGTCAGGGTTACTGGCAGGTACATGGGTGCCAGATTTATCTCACTTTGAAGCCACTAGCGATCCCCATTGGACACAGGCTGGTAGGCCTTGGTGTCTGAACTAAATGGTGAAAAACAAATGTCCAGATTTTAAATTTTCACTTTGAAATTAAGCATTCGTTGAGACGTTTTACACAGTTCTTAATATGTTTGGGTGAGATTCGCCTAAGCTTTCTTATTTTGTCACGTCTGCTGGCAGGACATGAGAGTTTACAATACAAGGACCCCGAAATACTTACATTCGGTATCAAAGTTCACTTCCAAACTTCGGTCTAGCAGAAACTTGATCGCGGCTCAAACGCTCGCTGGCAATGTCCAAATGTCAACTAAAACCAGTCTGTTCGTTTGGAATTCAAGTTTTCTCCACCTTTACCACCGAAGAACTGACAATACTACTTCTTGAAACGCCTTTGTCGTTACATTTTTGTGTGTCATGTGTATATGACACGCATGCGATCAGCACTGTCCACAATATCGCCTAACTGTGCTTTTATTGTCTTATATTATTGCACGCACTTCCAAGTAGAGATTCAATTCCAATTTTAATGCATATGATCCAAATTCAGAGGTAGTAATTTACAAATCCTGTCGACCCAGAAGAGCTAATCGATGTTTTATATCATGTTTATTTATAGGTGGCAGCCCACCAGTCAGCCAGCTGACCCTCGTTACGTGGGAGATTGTTTTAACGCAAAACCTGAATTTGGGTTTCACGCGGAATCCGGACAATCTACAGCAGATGCCGACGATCATAAGATAACCATTGAACAGTTGCGAAAACAATGGGGGTTTTCATCGTTACCAACCTATTAATCCGAACTTCTTATTGCCAACATGTGTGGTAAGGGATACGGGCGGTACCGCTAGCCCAGCATCATATTTGGCCCTGGGAATCCAATAGGTTGTGATAGGGAAAACAATGGTTGCCTGGCATCTCAGAAAAATGGTGAAGGGAGGAGACGTTATACAAACTGCCTACCCGATTAGGATTCATTTCAGATTGCTTTTCACCGGTTTGCTGCCTCTTTGTGTGTATGTGTTGGATGGTGAATAAAATAGTATCTGTTATTTAAAAAGATGATCTTTTTGTGTTTATTGTACAATGCAGATATCCAATGGAGAAAAATGCCGTGTTTACACGAAATCACCACTCCGCCCTAGATGCATATTATCTAATGGCTTCCATGCATTATATGTATTGACTGTATCGGTATAAAGAGCGAATACTTCATAAATTTGCATGTATCAAAAATCTTTAATCTTCTAAACAAAGTAAAATTTAAAGTACAGTTTACAATACGAGGATTAAAAAAGTTATATGTCAGCAATACCGTGAAGCAATCAAGACTTTGTTAAAACAGCCAAAATCAGAAACCAGGTCAACGAGATCCTGACTATATGCCGGCCTTTAGTTGTTGTTTTTATACCCCCGCAAGATATTTGCGGGGGTATCTTAAAATAGGTGCCGTCCGTCTGTCTGTCCATCCGCCCTTCTCCACTCTTTAGCACAAGAACAAGGTTTTCCACCCAGGTGATAATATTTTTTACCCAGGTTGTAATACGTTCCACCCAGGTGTTAACACTTTTCACCCAGGTGATAATATTTCCACCAAGGTGAAAATATTATCAGCCAGGTGATAAGTAAAAAAATTAAACATTAACGTATAAAAACGGGAAAAATCGTATTTGGGCCACCGGACTTACTATTTTGCGATATTCTGATTGATCGATTGCACTTTCTTAATTCTCTTTTAATTAAACTACCGCATCTTAGAGGAAACCCTAAAACTTGGGATAACCATGGTAACCTAAGACATTTCAAATAACGTCACGCAACATGCCATGTTCTAAGGGTGAATCCGTAATAACAAAAGGCACAATTACAACCAATGGTGAATGTCTATCAAGTTTCAGAAAAATATGCGTTATAATTTTTTAGTCCAACTTTGTATCTATAGAAATAAAAAATAAAAAAAACAAAAAAATAAAATGGTGAATCCATTATAGCAAAAGGCACAACTACAATCGATTGTGAATGTGTGTCTACCAAGTTTCACAAACAGCTGTAGAGTTCGTAATAGCAAAAGGCGCAACTACAGCTACCAAGTTTCATAAAGATATGCTTATAATTTTGAAGTTCTGCTCCTGAAACGGATTAGAGCTATCCGGCCAGCTTGACAGACAGATTTTTAAAATGATGAATCCGTAATACCAAAAGGCACAACTAGAATTAATGGTTAATATGCCCACCAAGTTTCATAAAGACAGGCCTTATAGTTCCAAGTTCTGTTCCGGAAGTCCAGCTTTGTATCAATTGAAATAAGAAAAATAAAAAAATGGCGATTGCGCCATAGTAAAACGAAAAACTACGATCGATGGTGTATGTGTCTACCGTTTTACAAAACATAGGCCTTATTGTTTTCGAGTTCTGTTCCGGAAAAGGATTGGAGCCAACCGGACGGACGGACGCTGATCATACCATTATTCGACCTATTTTCATCGGGTGTATAAAAATTAAGTCAACATCAGTTATTTTAGATTTTGCTTTTTATTCGTTGGGCAACACAAGGGTGAATAACTTCACTGTTCATCAAAATTCAGAAACCCAATCAGTGATTTTGGTAAAGGTATCAAATGTAAATTCGTGGCCCTTGTCGTTTTGAGGATAACCTCTCTGCATCTTCTCTTTAGATTAGGCTGTCTTGAGATTTTAAAAGAACAAAGAGTCTTAAACTGATCTGTTCCATTTTCAAACAAACAAGCAGAACAGAACTCGTCATTAGGTGAAATTATAGTGCTCAGAGCATTGCACCCTGGCTTAAACGGTGGACTAATGACCACTTTTACTATGTGATTTCCGATTGGCTGTAAGGTTTGTGCATCGTACATACAAGCGATGCAATAATCTTGACGTTCACCAGCAGATGCTAAATACACAAGTATGACAACTTCGCCATCCCGACTAAATACCATTGAAGTCTGAAGAAGCGTACAGGAGTATAAATCGTCATCCCCGGATGACGTGTCTTCGAACCTGTTCCCATTCATGGCCACTGATGGTTGGGCAACTCGATGCCGCATATCCATTTCGATTTTTCGCGAACTGATATTACGGACAAGAAATTTACACTTGAAACAAAACTCGTCAACCAATGCTGTGTAAACAAGACTTGGTTTTCGAGGATTAACGGCAATTGCCAGATGCTTCTTGTCTTGAAGACAGGATGAGATAATTCTGCAATTTCTGTAGTCATCCATTTCGTCACTGTTCTCTCGTGTCAATGAATTCTGTTTAATGTCGAGTTGCATTATCTTTGACCATTTGTGGCTGCTCAGGACGTTTTGGGGTAGACGAATCAATGCTGTTCTTTTATCAGGACATACGATACCTTCAAGTGTACCAGCTGTCAATAAATCCCGAGAAAAGTAATGTTCGGTGTCCTCACATAAATATATTTTTTCGGATGCGAGATCTGTTATGAAGAAACAAACGTAACGACTTTCGTCAGTGGTGTATTGATAAAGCAATATGTTATCTTTACACCCAATACAAAGAGGTTTGCCAATAACCCTCTTTGAGGTAATCTCGACAGGCAATTTGATACAGTGGAGTGAGTGGGCGTTACCATTGTTCTCACCCAGAAAACCCCCGGAAAGCCGACCAGCACTGGCAGCTGACGATTGAATGAATTTGAATTCCTTAATCATCAGTCTGCCTGCCTCTCTGTCAAATTCCGTTTTCAAAAACATCCCATTTGTACACTCGATCTTAATACCTTTGAAGACGAAAGCCATTGTTGAGTCGATTTTATTCAGCTTCTCGTTTAACCAAACCTGTAAAAAGGAAATAATGCAACATTTATTGCACTTTCATAAAAATGTAGCATAGCCAGAGTTTTACTAAAAGAGACAGAGTGAGGGCTAATAAGTTGTATATATAGTGTTATATGTATATCATACGTATATTTATTTAATATATTTCGTTAAATAAATAAGTTTACAAATTAATTGAAAGGCTTTCACATCAGTTCAATAGCTTTGTAGGGTAAGATATATCTGCTAAAAGCAGTATATAGGCGTCGGAAGCCAAAATATGGGACATTTAACAACTAGCCTATATACGTACAGGGGTGTATAAAGGGTACCCGACATTTGATCTCAAGATGTTTGCAGTTAACATGCTGTCACACCTCCGAAAACGGACAACTGCCCTAGGGACAATTGCTCCGACGACAATTAACTGCTCCGATATCCGACGACCATTCATGCCACACGATACAAACGGTACGGTACATTTGTCAACTGAGCAATTGTTGACAGAATTTTCGTTTCTATAGTTAATAACCGTAAAAGAAATAAATGATATTTTCTACGGTAAGTGTGTTAACAGTAGATGCACTTTAAGGCTGTCTACACTAGACGAGGCGGTATGGTAGCCGAATAACAATGACACGATGATAAGACTTACAGCAAATCATCATTGTTTGCGTTTGGACAGTATTTGTTAAGGTTACGTGCCACGCTCGCAGAAAACTGGACAGCTGTCAGTTTACTAAAGGGACGCAACTGCGTTTGTTATTGCTGCGAAGCACGCGGAAGCGAAACGGGATGTGACGTCAGTAGCATTACAAACAACACGATTGATTCATCCTCGCATGACCCAAATGAGACACATTACTTCGTGACAGTTGCTCAACAATTTTAACTTTGTTCATAAGAAAGACATTTGTGTGGATACTAAACGACCGACAAGATGTTCAAATCAGGGCCTAGCTACAACAAACTTAAAACAAACTTACGGTTAACGATTAACCGTTTTAAATTGCTGGAGAAAAAGAAAACAGAGCTTGCCCAGAAAGCCCGAAAAGAAATCGCCGATTACATTGTGGTGGGGAAGGAAGATCGGGCCAGGATTCGAGTCGAACATATCATTCGTGAAGACTACTTAGTAGAAGCGATGGAACTTTTGGAAATGTACTGTGATTTATTGTTGGCACGATTCGGTATGATACAAACACAAAAGTAAGTTGGTTAAAATCTCAGAGGCGTCTTTCTAGGCCTGTAGGCCCTAATGGGCTATATTGATAACTTATCAGATTGTCTGATGTATTATTATTATTGTGCAGTGGATGTAAGTACTGGCCCGCCTTCTTGAAATAAAGGACCTTCAGCCGTGGTTCAGTGTCGGGCTACTGACTTTCCTTCGCATTACCGAACCCCACCCTACCTCCCCCAGTCAACAACTCAACATCATGCTGAGTTATATAAGTCAGTAGAATCAGGTGTCATGATACGTTGCGATCATTTTATTGAGACCTATAAATGTGGTGACGGGCAATCTCTTCGCGGGTTTTTATTAAGTTTCCTATCCGTTTTTCACTTTATTTAACATTATCAAATCACTCTACATTTTATGGTTGTGCTAGTGTCAGTTGGAACACACCACATCGTATAAGTTAAATAGCCTTGATCACAGCGTCAAAATCCAATTAATCAATCAATCAACCCGCCGTATTAAAGTAGGGCAGTGTATGAAGTGAACAATCCATCAACATATAAGTGAAATACCCTTGAGTAGTCCCAATCAAATAGACATACAAACCATGGTACAAGAGTGAGTATCATGATGTAGTGTGTAAATTGGGTAGTATGGCAATAACACTTTTAGCAGTTATGTAACATATCATTAATATATCCCATTAATTGTATGTAGCATACACAATTTTGACCAAAAATAGATTTGTTTTAACAGAACCAACATAAAAGAAATATAGTTGATTCACCCAAAATATTCCATTAAGAGTTCCTTATCTGCAGCTTGTGTATGGCTTCTGGCCTGCATGAGCTTAAACTTTGTTGCCACTGAGCCTTTCAAAGTTCCAAGACAGGCTTTGACGGTAAATATAACTAAATTAAGCAATCCTCATTTTCCATGTAAACATAATGATAGAGTACAGTAGTATAAAACAAGGATCATTTATTAAGTTATTCTTTTTTATCAATTTAAATTTGTAGAAAATGTTTATGGCATTTATAAACTATAAATATGATGTATAAATTTGTATTAATCATATTATGTTTATAAATATTTCAGGGAACTAGATCCAGGTCTTGAAGAAGCCATCGCCACAATCATTTGGGCGACCCCAAGACTTCAGACAGATGTGCCTGAACTTAAAATGATATCTCTGGAGTTTGGTGCAAAATATGGGAAGGAATTTCAGCAAGCTTGTACAGCTAATCTGTTAAGCAATGTCAGTGAGAAGGTTATGATTAAGCTGGGAGTTCAGGCACCGCCAAAGATTTTAGTTGAACGATATATGATCGAAATCGCCAAGACGTACAACGTGGCGTTTGAGCCCGATCCTTCAGTGATGCAACAGGATGAGATCTATGCTGCAGAGAATTTGTTGATCGACATACAGGACGATGGGAAGAAACCAGGCGGCGGTGGAAGCGGCGGTGGTGGTGGTGGTATGGGAGTGATGCAACCTCAGTTACCAGCTGCTGCTTATCCACAGGTCTGAGTCCTTAACAATTTGAATGTATAGGGATTAAGATATCAAGTTTATTATACACATTATATGGGAGGTTATTTCAAGATATCAGAAAATTTATGATAGTTTCATTTTTCAGACAAAATGGGGTTGAAATCTTTGTCCTCATCTCTTTTAAAGATGAATTATAGCAACGTTTCATCCCAGTTTGTTACTATGCTTATCTAACAAATATTATGCAGGAAATGGACAAATAATATTTTATCCCAGCCATCTCCATCTCGTATTAGCTTAAGTATGGTGTTAAACCCTAAACAAACAAACAAGGCTGCCTTATTAATGTTTACAAGGGACCTTTTCCATTCCTGTGGTGATTGGTGAAAAGTTCATGTTCAAGGAACATAAGTTTTGCCAACATGGGGAACAGCTGACTTAGTTTTAAGCAACCAAATGTATTTTCTGCAATATGAGGTTTTCTGTGATAAAAAAAGTAAAATCAAAATATTAACACAGAAAAAACTGATACATATAAACATGTAAGTGTGAATAGAGCTTGATCGTTTTATGTTCACAAAATCATTTTGACACTACAGTGGCTCAGACTCTCGCTCAGTCAGTGGTTATTGTAAGGCAAAGTAAGAAGTTGACATTCCACCAATATATAAGTGGAATATGCTTAAATAAGAATGAGAATTTCAGAATAGTTGTTATTTTCTGAAAGTTTACTTTTTGTAAATAAAAAACTGAGAAAGTTATATTGATTCAAATCTGTAAGTCACATGGGGTGACATGAGCTTGGACACGATCACCTATCACTTGGTAGCTGTATAGTTGTCAATCAAAAACCATCGCCAATAGTATGTTTCTTTAGTCCATAATTGGCTTGACCAATCAAAATTAGTCTGTTAAACAGACATTTCCTGATAGAACTATGGAGATAGAACTATAAAGAGAGGTGCTTCATTATACCTGTAACATTCAGAGTGATTTTCCTTGCCAATTGTCACTTAGACTTTCCACATTGGTTCACCGGTTAGTGTGTTGGCTCACTATTCCTCCTTCGATATACCACTCAGTTGTCTGTCTACCAGCAGTTTATGAGTGAGTCACACAATGTGGCTCAAGTAAACATGAAGTTAACAAGGGTGGGTTTTTTTCTTCGGTTTTTCACCGTATATAATAAGAGCGGACATATAAAGTGGACAATTTGTCGTATAAGTGAAATACTCTTGAGAAACCCTAATCAAGCAAACTAATCCTTTCATCCTGATCTGTTACATAG
>JAVFBX010067443.1:1081-16932 GCA_034783855.1 Mopalia kennerleyi | reverse complement strand
AGGATGAGCTTTGTTATACACACAATCTACAGGATTCCATTGAATCTATAAATCACCTCACTATCAGGATGAGCTTTGTTATACACACAATCTACAGGATTCCACTGAATCTATAAATCATATCACCACCAGGATGAGCAGCAGGATGAGTTTTGTTCTAACGTATTACTTTGCTGCTTACAGAATGCAACGCATATATTGATGACGACATTTGCTCCAGCGTCAACTGCTCCTAAGATACAAGCTCTGAATCCTCTGATGACACATGCTCCAGCGACAGTTGCATTAAAGACATTTGTTCTTGTGGCATGGAGTCTGTCGACATTTATTGCTGAACTTAAAAATTGTTCCATCGGCTTTTGCTCTGACCAGAATTCCACCGGTGCCAATAATGAAGCTATGGCATTTATGAATTCTGAGATTTCCATAAATGGGTCTTACATCAGATTTGACAGAAGTGGACAATTTTTGTCAGAACGAGTTTAGTATTACAGATTGCCGTTTTGAAAAAACAGGAGGTTTTTTGACTGTGTCCGTTGATGGATCGGTTTTAAAATGGCGCATATTGTGACGAAGGTATGTGTTTATTTTTGCCAAGTTCTTTGTTTCTTTTGTCTATAAATAAAACGAATACAATTCCGTTTGGCGATTAAGCTTGATAACTGTTTTTATATCATAAGAGAGCTACATATGTCACTAACATCAGTGACACCATCAGAGTTGAGTACCATCCGAGTCTATGTTTGTGGCTGAGGCGATATCACTTTAGGAGTGATTTGTTAAAACTTCTTATACTTTGAACCGGCATGTTGTTGTACGAGGAAATGTTAAATATTTAAATTTATTGTACACTAACGTCAACCTTTCCTTCTAAGGACAGTTTGTTTTCAGTGTGGAAAATCTGTTTATATTTTGCATTGGATGAAGATCATCTTTCCAGCATTATCAAAACACTTCATATTTAAAGGTAGTGCTTATGTCGATTACTGTTTGAAAACAAGTGAAAAACATATAGAAGTGATCTACACTTGAGCAATCAATCAATAATTCAATCACCCTTTCTTGTTTTGATTGACACCTCTGGTTTTTATTCTAGACAGTTAGTTGATATCCGATGAGGTTTTTATTCCTCTTAGAGGATGAATCTTAGTGCGAAATCGGAAACTCTCATCCGTATCGATCTACAATGTCGAAATGGTAAAAGGTTTTTATACTGTATTAGGTTACAATGAGTTCCTATTCTTTCGGGGATGTTCTGTTAGCCGTGATCCCAGAAGGGAAACGCCATTGTATTTAGTTTCACCGAGTACCTTCCTGCTGAGCATTGACATTAGTCTTCCTGTGTGGGTTTTCTTTGCCGAACAACGTGTTTTGAGACAGGAATCTGGTAGTTTGATCGGTAAGGAATTAGTGAGTGCGTTAACCGAGAGGTGTTTGGGAGTTTGGGCATCATTTGGCACTCTCTGGAGGTTAAGCCTTCACTCTCATAGCATCTATTTTTGTCGATCAAATTCTAGGAATACGCCAGTGTCTTCCAGCGAATCAGTGTGTATTGATTGCATTTGCGGCGCTTCTTGAAGAAGTGCTCATTTACAAATATACCTGCCAGTGTGTTGTCTTTATTGAAAAAGTATTTTTATGGGAGACCAACAGTATTATATTTTACATGCATACGCAGTGTTTTTTGTATTTTGGGATAGCACTTTCTTAGTTTGAAACTGATTCTAGTTCAGACGGCTTTGTAGGTTAAAACCCGTCTACTAGAATACCGGTTGGTCTAAGTCGCCGGCATTTACTTCTGCCGATTCGGTGCCTGACTGCGTGTCGTGGGTTCGATTCCCGGGTGGATTTCAACCTGCAAAAGAAATTTCTACCGAAAATACTTTTAATATATACACTTTCTAAAAGACACACAAATCATACAAGATTTTTCCTTGGTTTCAGAAATTACCCTCAATTGTCTGCTCAACTAGACTAGACTGAAAACAAGATTACACCGAAGCTTAAACGCCAGTGTAAAGGGAACCGCCAACATGGCATTTTTCTTGTCAAGTTATGGTAAATTCATGTTACCAAACTTTTTACTCTGGTTCGCAAATAACTTATTATCTGGGTACCTACAATCATTCTGACGTGCGCAATCACATTTCAACGTCTTGACCTTTTACGTGAGTCTTAAAACGACACAGACGTGTTTATATCGGTATTACCGTTTCTGATATGCACATAATGTGCTGACAATAGCTATATTCAGTACATCAAGCAAAAATGACACTTAATCTCCTGTGATAAGCAAGCATGTCACCTTTTCATTTTTCGATTTTTTTTCTTCAATTTACTTATATCTTTATAAGAATATGTTGTTTGTTTGTTTGAGTGGAGTTCAACGCCGTACTTAAGGTTTTTTCACTCACATGACGGATTCCCAGCCCAACTGGGGAACAAAAACACACTCGACGTCACTGGTAACAAACCGAAACAAGACAGGACGTAATGCACACATCACAAATAGATCGGTTTCCAGTTGCCCCTTAGCTCTTAGCAGGGCAATAGGAAGCTTTCTGCCAACCCTCAGATAGAAGAATAGCAAGAAGACGTTAAATATAAGTTTCTTTTGCCTACCAAAATTTCAAATGAATTCAGATTCTTTAGAGAGTCCAATTTAAAGCGAATTAGCGCAATTCAATTAACATGCATTTAGTAAATGCCCTCGTTATAAGAAAAAACAATTTTGTTCTCATACTGAACTTAATATCATTACAAACACTGGCATATTCGGAATCAATGGAGATACATATGCAGTTAACTACAAAACCGAATTATTTGCCAATTTATATTTCGATCAGAATTCCGATCCATAAACTAATGATTCATTAGGAAACCAAGTGTGTGGTGTATTACTAAATTTTATTGACCTTTTCTGACGCTCAAGCAGAAATTCCATTTTGCAATAAATAATCAATATTGATAATGGTCACCTGTTGGGCAATTACCTAGCGGCTAAATTCTCTCCGTTTTATTAGTGAGTTAGGATTTTCCCAACTCCTAACAGGCTCAAATTTTCATCAGAAAGTATCTCGGTGTATCCTTTGATAATGAACGTCTCAGGAGGCCTGAATTAGTGGCTATGTAAACGGAATGTTATTTGTGAACAGGGACAAGAACTGTAGCTATTTAACCATAGGTCCATAGCTGTGTTCACATTTAGGATAACTATGTAAGGCAAGCAATTACTTCATGTTGATCGACGAAAGCATGGTTCCGGATCAGTCTGGGAACAAGCAGTCAAAGGAAGTAAGGCGAACATGGCGTCTCTAAGTAAATGGAAAATCGACCTTTTTCATTTACCATTTAGTGAGTTCATCAGCTTGTGTTATGTAACATCACCACAAAACATACAATAGGCCTATTCCGGACTCCAAAAGGTCCGGATCATCCGTTATGTCATAATCGGATTGCTTCCTGCTACTTGTGTTTAGCTTGATGGACGAAGATTTCGGTAACTGGGTTCTCTCAACAATAGATCTATTCACCAACTTCCACTGAGCTTACAATTGTATTCGAAGCAATATTGGTAGGCGTGGTATGTAGGTCTTACGCCTCCACATCGTAATATTAAATGCTTTATTTGCATACTATTTCTCGAAACAAGATATTTTCAGCCGAACTAATGAAATATTACTCGGTATTGACAAGTTTTTTTTTAATGTAAACCTTTCCTCATATCTTTTTACAATATTATCTCCCGACTCGAAGTGTTTTGCCTGTCATCCATGTCCAGCAATGGGCGAATTATAAGAAACTTTTATCTTTATCGTCTTTTCAATATCCGCAAAATGACAAGGCGGTGAGAACATTTAGAAAATCAAATTAAAAAATATATATGGATTTAATGCAAATCTGAATTTACTGGTCATTTCGTGTTTGAAATTGCAATGAAACTTTAAATGATATATCCATTAGTGTAAGATTACTGTACAAAGTGTTAAAATTATTGGGACATTTTTCAAATGCAATTTCGCCAGCATATTCCCGGTTTACCTATTATTCCTTTCCCTGACGAGGCAATCATCCTGCACAAGTTGTATCATTGCCCACGCATATGGACTGTCACTCAGACATATGGAATCTAAACGTGCTATTAGACATCAAGAACAACTATGACAAATTCCGCATGTCATCGAACCGGCTTATTTCCAGCGTTCTGAATGTGAACCATAGTTTTGAAATATCGTTTTTTTTACCAAGCTATCATTTTGAAGACTCATTTTTACCAGGTTATTATTTGAACAGCGGTTTTTTATCGGGTTATTTAGTTGAAAACTTATTTTTTCGTCACGCTATTGTTCCGAAGGTAATGGCGATATCTGGTCTTGCGGAGAATTGCTGGTAAATTTGTATTGACATAACATTGATCTGGGAGAAACTTTAAGACCTCTTTGGTCTTGGATAAATCGAAGTGGAATCCTTCTTGTTTTTTAACCTATGACATTACTGATGATGTGCAATCTGTATTGATTAATCAGACAGTTTGACAACGTTTCTCATATGGTCTTTCATTAAGGATTTCTTTATGTCATCTGCTGTATAACACTAAACTTTCAGTTCTAGAAAGTATGGATTTTGGTTGTTATTTCCTTAGTCCCCATGTCTTTTTTTTCTTCTTTTAATTGTGAACGAGTTTGTTAATGCACCAAAAACCCAATGTACATGGTAAACAGTCTTCAGAAAATTTTCATTTTAAATGTTGACTCGGTTCAGACATATTGTTTGGATTCGGCGCCTGGACGCACATGTAACACCAGAGATTTCCGTAATTCTATAGGATTTTTCTTTAAGGGCATAACCTAATCTTTCAAGTTACACCGTTACTTCTGGGCGAGATATACAAAGTAATGTGTTTTGTCCTACTATTTATCATTCCTTTGTTAGGATTGTCCTAGGTGATTGGGTTGATATATTTTATTATTATTCCGCCTTTATGGTAGTCAGGTAAATCTACAGATTGTTGGTAAAACATATAACTCCAGAGCGACTTTCCCCAATTTCCACACCACACATCATAACTGTAGTTATTGAAGTCTTGTATTTCCATTATATCCTTCACACGTTTTGGTGTGTGTTGTAAAGGGGATTTCAACTTTTAATCAAAGTTTTAACAGATTTTGTAAGTAAAACAATGGGGTATAACATGTCACTGTAAAAATGGCTTAACCCATAGTATAGTTATGGTTTTAAAACCAAAACTCTATAGGATGTAAAAAAAAAACGTTTAAAATTTTCACATCTTAGGAAGGCTAAAGCAAATCTAATCAAATACTCACTTGGGTCTAATACAGCGGAGCAAGAGGAATCATAGACACACCCTGTGTATAGCTTTGTTTAAGTGTGGATCCTGAGTTGACAGTTGAAGGAGCATTATTCCGTCCAGAAGGCGAATCTCAGCAGCAAATCTCTATAATGAAAAATTGAGAATCGGTTTTTAAGCTGCAATACGTTACAGTGAGTGCTGAGCCTTTTGAATGAAGTCCTGGACGGTTCAATTCCGATAGGAAAATGTTTTCCATGTTAAGTGTCGTTGAGGGCCTTCCTCCTTTAAATGGTCTATTAACAACTTTGAGTCTTCATATGTGGATTTCTTTTACAGAACATCGGGTTTATCACTGAATTAGTGATTGTAATAAACTGAATGGTATTCAGGAGTGTAGGGGTCTTCCCGTCTGGTAAAGCATTATCCCATAGACCATTTACCAAGCTTGACGATAGCAGTTGCAGTTACAGAATTTTGTTAAAGGGGTGCCTCTACTATCTCAGTTCAATAGGCGAGGGTCCAGGGGCTGCCTAGGGCCCATAACTCCGAGAATGAGGATGCCCGTAGAGGCAATCTCGGCTTATTTTGGCAATGAAATTTATTACTTTGTGCAGTTTTTAAAAAAGAAACGGAAGACCACACAGAAACTCAAGTCTTACACAAGTATTTTGTAGTCTTAAAGCCTAAGTGTCTCATGGGTCACTCTTCTAGCCGAATGATGTGAAGAAATTCTGCATTAGTATTTGAATTTGAATTTTGTTTATTCGCCATACAAATATGTTTAGTAGATAGGTATATCACAAAGTGACATAATGCCGGGAATAAAGTTCAACAAGAACTTGTTCTATCCCAGAGGTTAGACTTATAGATCAAGAAGATAAATTAATGATCAGATGGTGTAAACAATAATACTTTCATACGAAAATGGATTAAATATGTTCATATATAGGTAAAAACAAAACTAAACACATAAATACATATATATTCCTTAAAAGCATACCGTACCTTGATGAGATATATAAACGTTTCACATAAATTCTATATGGAACCTTTTACGTGGTTCCACCATCTTTATAGATTACAGTTTTAACAAATTAAAAATAATCCTTGTACTAATTTGTGTTTTTATTTCATTTGAGTTCCGGTTTGAGCTTGTCTGAAAGTGCAGCAAGTAGATTTGTTAAAAAATTTAATTTATTTGGTATTGTAAAGCTACTTTTATAACTGTCTTTTGAAAGGGGCACTTTGTCTTTATCCTCAATTTAATAACACAAGAGGTCCTGGCATTTCTATAGTTAAAGGATAGGAATTAATCTACACAGAGAAATTTAGATCTCTATGTCAATTTGTATTGAAATTAAAATTGATCAAGGACATAAAAATACGTAAAACCTCTGCCAGTTTACAAACGATTTAGGTGAGACTAAGCTTTATTGACGTTCCTGACGCCTTACTGACATTCCATTCTGTGATAAATAATTATCATCGATCGCAAATTCTAATCTAAAAGGTACCAAAACTACATTCGGTAAGTTCTCTATCAACGAAGTCCCACTGCCCCAGTTCTATAAGTATTATTTCTCTAGGCAAAACACATGGTCTTTCCAGTATTTATACTCTAAGTGTCACCATTGCATAGTAGGTTTGATTGTTATTTAAGGAAGTACACCAGGGTACTTCGCTGATACAATGCCAGACTTCCACTCTCCAACTCTGCCTTTCTAAAATATGGGGGGAAATCGAGACGAAACATCACAAAACCACATGCGTGGAGTACCTTCGCGCGACTCCCTTATATATTTGAAGTCAACCGTGTAACTCGAGCCTACGAGTGGTACATCGAAGGCGGGTCGACACGCTTACCACTGAGCCACGGTCGCGACCCCTGACTTCGTTTGTTTGTTTGTTTGATTGATTGGGGCTTAACGTCGTACTCGAGGGTATTTCACTTACATGACGACAGATTGTCCACTTCACAATTGCCTTATTACGGTGGGAAACCGGGAGGTTACCTCGTAAAAACCACCACCGCGATTGACTCCACACTACGTGGTAGTATTTTGGGTAAGCAGCTATCAGCTGTTATGATTCGGGAGTCTCCCAAGCTTCAATTTTCCCGAATGCAACACTCAGTGCTTCCTTCGATAAAGAGTACCTTATGGGACAAGACTTAGAGGCTATGTAAACGAAATGGTATTTGTGAGCCGGGGCAAGAACTGTAGCAATTCAACCACAGCCGCGTACATAATAAGGTTAACTGTGTAAGGCAACCAATTACCCCATGTCGATCGACCAAAGCTTATCAAACACCACACGGTTCTGGCTCAATCAGTTTAGCTAGCGATCTAAGGAAACTTTAGTCACTGAAGTCTGTAAATGAATATGAGAATCGATCCATCTTACAACTGACCGCTTAAAGGGTTCACCAGAGAGTATTAAGTAACATCCACGCCAGAACTACACTTATCAATTTTCAGATTACCCGTTTCTCACGACTTTCGAAGATCGAAGCTCCTAATTCCTGTTTATTTCTTTGTAGTGGTCAAGAAAAGTTATCAAATCATTTTTAAAAAAATTAGTTTTACTATAATTTTTTATTTTTATAAATAAGTTGTTTTCTTGATGTAAAAGAAAAACCATAAAGTTGTGTATTTGGCCTGACAAGATTGATGAACTATTAGAGGCGGATTTTCATTGATATTTGCCATTTTTAAAAACGTAACTTAAGATGCTAGATGTTCGGTTGGGTTTACTTTGTTGCGTTGATGGTCTATGAAAATGCGGGCACCAGCATAATCCAAACACTTGCTGTCTCTACCCATATAGCTTTAGAGATACCATGCGTTATACGGCTGAACTTCTGTGTTCTGACCTAGTTTCTTATGCTCAATTTGATTGATCAGCAGCCAATGCTCGTCGTTATACAATAAACTACGCTTTTTTCTCGCACAGAGATTATGACTCCGACTAAACCATAAACGTGTCTTACCTACCAATGTTAATACAACAACACATGTGTTAAACTCGTCTCGCGAAGATGGAATACTAAATCTCTATACGAGGCGCCACATCGATTCTTATCTCCACGGACTTATTTCTTAGCGGTATTTAAAGGAATGCCATACACCGGAACGCCGAAATCCGCTACTCCTTTTCCACTTAATATCGTACGGCATTAAACCCAAAATATTATCAGTATGTGTAATAAAAGTCTTATTATGTATGCATTTACGTATATAGTAGATTGCCTGCTGGTAATAGCATTGAGGTTGAACGTCTCATTCATATCCACTCGATCCAGCAAATGGAGGACTTATAGGAACCTTTGATCTTTATATTCTATTCAATATCGGCAATATGACAAAATTGTTAGAGATTCTAGAAAATCGATTCCTAGATAACCAACTGGTGTGTGATGCGAATAAGGAATTACTAGCCACTTTATGGTCCAAATTACACTGATCTACAAGTACCTAATTCAAAACTTATAAAAGATTGAAATACGGAACGATCCTTGGAAGATATTTGTCTTATATCGAGGGTTCTTAAGTTTTTCCGTCGCGTGTAAAGTATTATTTCTAAAAAATAAACCATTATTTCCATTACTTTTCAATTGCGACTATAGAAATTAATACTTCAAAAGATTATTATCTAATTGTTTATATTTCAATCTTTTCAAGAAGCTGCAGTACTGGGTCCGTATTCATAAAGCTATTGAAGTATTCCTTATGTACTTAAAATGAGGATTGAAAGTTTTTCTTGACTTTAAGCAACATATTGCTATACCCTTTTTGATCCAAAATGAAAGATAATAAGTTAAATTTATGAAAGTGAACTTAATTATTTCACATTTAACTTTTTTTACAAGGAAATTGAAAGGATGATATTTGACTAAATATATTGCTTACTTTAAGAAATACTTAAGTAGTTTTATGAATACGGGCCCCGATCAAACTGCATGCATAAACACCATTATAAATGATTAATAATGAGTCGGACGCCTACAATAAACAGAATACCATGGGTTTTTGTATTGATTCAGGTTTAAAATTAAAAATCATGGAAATAGATTTCAACCGTTACCTGGGACATAGTGTTCTCTCCTATCACAAGGACATATTCACACGAATAAGCCGTTTTAAATTTTTCTTTTCTTATGTCCTTTGAGCGAAAATCGCTTGAACACAACTTCATTTCATTTTTATTCATCGGATTAGGGAACAGAGTATGCACCAAATTCCAGGAAATAAACATGTAACTTGTGGCGGGAATAAAGCCTTACTATGCTTGTTATATCCGAAAAGATACTTGTAAACTTGTATACTTGTAAACAATGGTATTGTTTTTATTGTCCCCAAGACGAACTACCGTATTCACTTTTTGGAAGATTTGCATTGAAGAACTTACGATGTCTGTATCACCTTATAATAATCTATAAAATCTATTAAACCTTTTAGTTTAGTAGGGGAGCACACATAATAAACCAGAAGTTGGAATTCATAAAATCCTGTGTTTTGTAATGAAACGAATGTACAAGAGGAGGCTTTAAGTGAAGTAAATGTGTGCACATTTTAATTGCGGCAAAGACTTGCTATATATTCACGTTGTCATATCATCCTGTGTTTCTTTACTGATTATAGTTCAAAACAGCCACTCAAGAAATTGTACACTCACACATTTGAAAATATATATGTGTCTTGCTTACGACTAGCAACAGTCCACCTTTACTTCTGTAGTTAGATTATAAGTGCTCTATTAGATAAATATGGCTCTAATGGAACCCTTAAATGTTATTCCGTCATGGCTCTGGTGGAACCCTTTACGGTTCTGTATGGAACCCTCATAACAACATTACTGTTCCAAGTATTTCCCCTTTTCTTATTATATCAAAGACCCGTTTTTGTCGTAATGGTTCTATATATATGGTTCCATCTTGTCTAAAGAACCGTTTTTGCCGTTATGGTTCCATACAGATGGTTTCGTCTTTACTGAAGAACCCTCAAAGAACCATTATTTAGTGTGGGCAACAGAAGATAGTAATGGTATATCCATAGCAAACATATTATAGTCAGTCGAAATTGAAATTGGCTCAATAACTAATTTTAAGTTGGAAAAGTGGCCTACACTCGACAAGATTTCGCCAGCTTTGATACAGACTCGATGTTTGTCTGTTCTGACGAAAAAGTATTCTTTGTATATTTCCAGGTGCCATCCGCGAGGAATGTGAAGAAGGCTGGAAGCTGTTCGGTTTTAATTGTTACCGGTTCTTTCCCGATCCTACAGACTTCCAATCAGCCAAGGAGAGCTGTGAGAATCATAACTCTACTTTGAGCAGTGTTTGGAGTGAAGCCGAGAGAAAATTCATCATCACAACTGTTTGGAAGGTGGGAATATTACCGATTTGTGGTTTGCAGTTTTATATTTGCTGTTTTCTCTTGTGTTTTTTTTTGTCTTTCGAAAATAGCACATTACCACGCCAATCAATTCGTCAATAGGTTATAAGTATATTTTGAAGTCGCAATAAAAACTGAAGAGATAATGGTTCATCAAGATATTTTGTTTGAATTGATTCCAATTGGTCCGAAAGGCATGAATCAGCAGTACCGTTATCCACAAAAGTAGAGTGTACCTCCATAAGATACAGTTTCCTTCAAATTCTGATAATAATCAAACACGTATTTGCATATAGAATAAACATATTTAAGCCCAGTTTGCATGTGGCGCAAAATATAAATGTACATATATATGGCAACAAGGTATGTATGTACTGGAAGGAAATCTGTTTTATTTTTGTATTTATCCACATATACTTCCTGAGATTCCCCGCGCTTAAGGGTATTTCACTTATATAACGGTGGTGTATTCAAACAATAATTGACACTAGCACAACCAAATTGTGAAGCTTTTCCAAAATGTTGAAGGCTAATTTTCTACGACGGACCAGTGCTAAATAAAAACAGCACTGCTACTATTCAAACAAACTACCTTTAGCCAGAGGTGTACACCCTGACAAGAAGCCTTTATTAAAGATATCTACTCAGATATATACTTACTAAAGAAGAAATTCATTTTAAAGCTATAGCCACATACACTAAAACGAAGACATCTGTATTAAAGATATCTGTCCAGATATACTTCCTCTTGACTGTTTGCCTCTTGGATCCGTTGTCAGGCGGTATTTAATTTATATCTCGTTAACTGTTATAGGTAATATAGAGCTGGTGTTGTGATCGATTCATATCTCACCAGTATCGAAGACATGATAAGAGGATGAGCTCCAATATGCGCAGAATAGAGTATTCACAGTAGACCATAGTTTAATAATGCCAGAGCTTACGGGTAATGGGTTGAATAATCACGGGCTTCTAACGAAAGCAACAGAAGTGATTGTTAGTTTTATAAAACGGCCTCGACTCTGAAAAGAGTGGGTTTTAAATACCAGAGGAGGCTAGA
This sequence comes from Mopalia kennerleyi, assembly GCA_034783855.1. Classification (NCBI taxonomy): domain Eukaryota; kingdom Metazoa; phylum Mollusca; class Polyplacophora; order Chitonida; family Mopaliidae; genus Mopalia; species Mopalia kennerleyi. The sequence continues at coordinate 5,168 of JAVFBX010067443.1, read as the reverse complement.
CGTATATTTTATTTGTTGATTTTCGAAAACTTCATATCAGATGTTCGTCTTTTCACTTTCGTATAGCATTAAATTGGTAGGCCTATCCGGAATTTAGTTTACACCGAAGGACACTAACAGGACAAAGGCAAAGAAAATTAAACACTAAATCAGAGGATATAGCTGTAGAATATCAATTAAGTATTAATTCTTTAGTCAGTTATGAAAAGCTTATTTACAATCTGCTTATATTCAGTTGATGACTAATCTTATTTCGTTTTATCCTATTTGCACAGATAACACGTCGCGATAAAGCCGCTTGGTTGGGTCTTGTTGGAGACAGTCACGATTCTTGGAGATGGCTCGATGGTTCTCATCTAGATGACCCCAGCAGTTGGCCAAGTGAGATTTCATTCTTTGATTTCTAGTTTGTTTCTTAATTCTACTTTGATCCTGGATAATGTGAAGTCTAGCTCATTTAAGAGTGCAGTTCGCTCCAGAAACGAGACTTTATTTTTTGCACAACGATTTTTATTCAATTTAGAGATTATATATTATGATAACCGCCATGGTACATATTTATTTCATGTAAAAGCTTTAATATCAATTACATCAACAACCAAGTTTCAGATGTTATTGGACACGTCTTAATAGGAGTGGAATTACGTGCGGTTCCAAACCCCGTGCTAACCAATAAAGAAATCCTAATGAAAGGTTCCAATAAGCGTAAACCCTGGAGACAGCCGTATCGTTTTACTCCCATCGAAAGTTTATTCTAGAAATTCCTAGCCGTTTTCCTTGAAGGGTAAAATAGGACAATAGATCCATCGGTCACCACTATTTATAGTCTAACATGAAATGAGATCACGTTCAGTATCAATGTTAATATCAGAATCGTTTGATTGGATATCTTTTTATTTTACTTTATTCCAGGTATTATTCCGGAAACGTGTGGTGCTATCACAGGCTGGAACTCCGTGGCAAAATTCAACTGCTATAATCAACTCCTAGCCGCATATGTCTGCAAAAAACGTATGTATTTGCAACGAATACGATATCAATATTTACAAAGAGAAAAAGTCCACACACTCTTAGAAAAACAGGTTCTTTAGAAGGGATGGAACCATCTACGTAGAACCAAAACAGCAAAAACGGCAATTTAGAAAAGATGGAACCACCAATATGGCACCATATCGACAAAACGGTTCTTTGATATAATAAAATAGGGAGAAATACTTGGAAGATAAGGGTTTCACTAGAGCCATGACTGAAGAACCTTAGAGGGTATAATATTTTCCTAAGAGTGTACAGGTAGAATCTTTTCTAGCGTTCTCTTTAAGTTTATAAGGTTAATTTAATAATAAAGTAAAATTAATTCCATATTAAATGGCGTGGTCTTTTGTGGCCATAAATCGGCAATGTATCTGGGCGGTCATTGATAAAGCCAATCAGTAGCATTGCCTTAAACACAAGATCAATCAATAACGTTAAACTGTACCAATGTTAATTCCACCACATTGATTCTATTTGCAGTTCACCCTCCGACTAAGGGCAGTCTGTTTGATGTGTTTGTTTGTTTGGGGTTTAACGTCGTACTCAAGGGTATTTCACTTATATGACGACGGATTGTCCACTTCACGCTGTTCCTTGCCCTATTATGTTGGAAAACCGAGAGGAAAGATCTTAAAAATCACCCTCATAATCAGCCACATATTGTAACTCACTCATATACCTGAAGGTCGACAGACGGAACATCGAAGTATGCTTTAGATAACGCATTCGCAGTTTGTTTGAAGAGTAGCAATGTTGTCTTTAGGTATGACCCTGGAGGAAAAATAACTTTCCAACATTATGGAAACGCTTCACATTTTGGTTGTGCTAGTGTAAATTATTGTTGGAATACACCGCCGTTATATAATTGAAATACTCTTAAGCACGGCGTAAAACACCAATCAATCCATAAAAAGTAATGTATCTGCATGGTCATTGATAAAATCAATCAGTTTCTTTGTCTTAAACACAAGATCAATTAATAACGTTAAACCGTTTCGATGTTAATTCTGCCACATTGCTTCTATTTACAGCTCTCATAATGCTTTATGGTGTGGGAAACCTTGACAACGTGACTCTGCCTCAAACCCAACCCAACATGCAAAGGATGAAAACTGTTTTATTTGAAAGAGTTCCGCCTCCCCGGATAGAGGAGTACAGTAAGAGAAACCAGCATCTAGAGATCATCAAAGTCTCGGTAGAGACGGACTGTGCTTATCATTGTTTCAGGCGGGATGATTGCCATGGATTTAAATTAATATGCCTCCTCAAAACTAAATGTCAATTCTTCGCCTGTATATTACTATCATTTGACAAGACCATCCATCATTATAATTAACGTTCGTCATTTCAACTACTTTGTGTGTGCAAATAAACCTGTATATATTTACGTTTTCATACGTACATTTCTAACAACAATAGCTTTGAGTTTTTGTTTCCATTTGAAGTTAGAAACTAAACCGTAAACTGTATTTTCGTTATTTTGGGATAACACTTTATTAGTTTGCACAGATTCTAGTTCAGAAAATTGTGCAGGTTGAAACCCGTTCGAGAATCGAACCCACAACCTCTCTGATTTGAACTAGAATCTGTGCAATTTAAAAAAGTGTTATCTTCACTTTCTAAAAGACACAAAAAATATCATAACTCGTAAACTATCAAACCAAACGAAATTTTGTTTTGATGAAGCGTTAAAAAAATATCTAGTACACTTTGGTTAAAAAAAACAAGACATTCATTTTATAAGTTTAAAATTTTCGTAAATGTTTAAACTAGCTTGATTAAACTTGAACGAAGGATTACTTCTATATCGTTGGACAGGTCTCGTGAAATCTGTTGAATTATAAAAGTTGAACAGAGCAGTTCTATCGTCAAACTATTATAAAACAAATCTAGACCTATTCGGTAATTGTAAGTTACAAGGCGAATTTTACTGTAATGTTAGAGGCTTTATATTCTGAACATTCTCCAAGATCAATAACCATAAAGCAGATTATGTAGTCTCATATTTTTATACTCGACAATTTTATACCAATTTGCACATAGAGATCAATGAATGATCTGTATAATTCTAACCAACTGTAGAAGAGCAATATAGCAGCATGGTGTCTATTCTACACGAGTTCACTATCCTAATCATTTTTGGCAGAGTTTAGATTTGGTGCAACAGAACATTCACAGACAGTATATTGGTCGATTCAGCAAAGAGTGCTCAGAAACGTCAGCTATATCTGTCTTTCTGGCAATGTACCAAGTGCTGCATGTTACGGGTAAACTAACACAGAGGATAAACTCGGTAAAGGCGGGGTTTAGTAAATTGAAACGGTCAGTATTTACACAGAAGCCGCTTCTATCAGACAAACTCAGCCACAAGTCAAAGTTAACTGAACTCACGTCTTGTTATATGACAAAGACTCAATTCAACGGTACAAGAATCCAGCAAAATGTAATTAATATTGTCAACTAAATCTTTTTTTCTTTGTGCTTGGATAATTCAGTGAAAAGACGAACGTTCAAAGGAACGTAATATACTACAAAGACTAAAGGAGCATTCTCACGTGACGATTTGAAATGACGACAAAGGGGGTTCCCTCTTTTGTAGCATTTTGATTGGTTGATAATAAAGCACAAAACATCGAACCAATTAAAATACCACAAAGAAGGTGAATCACCAGAAATCGTTACAACAAATCATAACGCGAGAATGGATCTCAAGCAAAGAAGTCGTTCTAAAAACCAGCTTTAACTCATTCGAACCAAAACAGAATATTTCTTTAACTCGCTCAGACGTACCCTGGAGGTAACAATCAACTATGTCAACATATTGCTGAAGTTAAAATATTTGACCAGTAAGAGGACTCTCCAAATTAATATTCTTTGTGTTTCTGGACAAATACATTGTAGTCTGTTTTGCTTTTTTGTTTGTTTGGGGTTTAACGCCGTACTTAAGATTATTTCACTCACATGGCGGCGTACCAGCCAAATTGGTGAAGGTACGGGGGGGGGGGGGGGGGGGGGGGGGGGGGGGGGGGGGGGGGGGGGGGGGGGGGGGGGGGGG
>JAVFBX010067222.1:0-16938 GCA_034783855.1 Mopalia kennerleyi | reverse complement strand
GGGGGAGTGATACTGGGTGTGGCGGGGTGATGGAGTGAGGATGGGGGAGTGATACTGAGTGTGGCGGGGTGATGGAGGGAGGATGGGGGAGTGATACTGGGTGTGGCGGGGTGATGGAGTGAGGATGGGGGAGTGATACTGAGTGTGGCGGGGTGATGGAGTGAGGATGGGGGAGTGATACTGAGTATCCCCTTTTTTAATACCATTAAATTGAGAATTTGAAGACTCCAATGGAAAATGCCATGAAGATTAAGAACTCTATTTAACAGATTTATCATTTATTTGTCTATTTCACATTCTACAAGATGGTGCTGTATATATTTTCAACAGGGTATCATAAAACATCGCTTCACTTAGTGGTTATCTTGTTTGTGTTTACTGTTTGACATACACCATCCTCATACACATGTGAAACGCCTGTTAACACCTAATAATCAATTTTGATATGATGTGTATATTACAGGACCAGGATCCTGGTTCTTTCGGTGATTCTGTGGCAGCGTCATCGAGGAAAGCTCTGGAGATCAGATATCAACTCTTACCTTACCTCTATACCCTCTTCTATCAGAGTCATCTGACTGGAAGCACAGTGGCTAGGCCTCTCTTCTTTGAGTAAGATTTTGTGTTTTTCCAAGTAATTCCGGTTTTTCTTTCAAGCTGCAGATCTTTTTTTCTTAATATTTTTCACATTTTTAACATTTTCGGGTGTCCAATGCATTGATGTTTTTATTTACTACTTCAACATTTTAAATTATTGTTACTATCTATGGCCTGTTTTGTTTTTGTCATTTTTATTTTCTCTTTTGTCATGCCTAGCTTTACCCCACAATCACTGAGTTATGAAGTTAATGCCAAGCAAATTAATAAACTATTAATTTTGGTTTTTATCATCTCCATATAACAGGTAATTGTTTTTGGTGTTTACAGATATCCGCAAAACAAAGCCACATACAGCATTGACAGACAGTTTCTTTGGGGACCTGCACTTTTAATATCTCCTGTTTTAGAAGAGGTAACGTGTTTTTTATGGACTTTTTATATACTAAAAAGTTGACATAAAAAAACTTATTATCGAAATATGTGATACTAGTAGTATTTATATTGAGAACATTTCATTTCAGTTGCTACAATGTTTGTAAGTTGTCTGTTCTGAATTGTAATGAAACTTCACACAAAATGATTTGAAATTGTTACGAGGTGGATACAATTCAAGGATCACATTTCAACTAAAGGAAACAAATATCTGTAGTTTGTACTAAGCATCGCTTTAATATGAAATATTTTTGACAGATTTCACACTTAATTCAAGATATTTTTTTTTTTTTGTTGACAGAATTCGATAAATGTGGATGCCTACTTTCCAAAGGGTGTATGGTTCAATCTCCATACAGGCCAGTCTATGACCTCTGCAGGCCAGATAATTAATCTTCCAGCTGCTCTAGATGTAATTAATCTCCATGTCAGAGCAGGGTTTATTTTACCCACACAAAACCATGCACTCACAACTACTGAAAGGTGAATTCAATTGTAAAATGTGTAATGGTACATTTGGTTTTATATTTCTAAACATCAAGCAATCAGAGGATGCGTTCTACTGCCTCGGTCCTTTCAGAGCTAATGGGCACCAAGAGGCCAATATGTTGTTGCTCTTTGTAATTGTCCTGTCACTTCTTTGTTGGCTGTGGTGAGCCATTGTTGCCCTGGTGTTCTCAGAGCTAAGGATCAACAATAAGTCTATCTATTTTGTGATGTCTTTGTATTGCATCCTGTTAACAAAGTTTCCTCATGGTTTTCCACAATAATTATTACTGTCTGTCGACCCTCAGGTGTATGAGTGAGTCACACAATTTGGCTCCGGAAATCTTTACAGAGTTTCCTCTCGGTTTTCCCATAATTAAAAACAGTGTGAAGTGGAAAATCTGTCGTCATATAAGTGACATACCCATGACTATGATGTTAAACCCCAATCAAACAAACGAACAATCCACAATAAATAGGCAAGAAACATTGTGAAGGGAACAATCCGTCATCATATTAGTGAAATACCCTGGCTTGAGTACGACATAATCACATTAAACCCAATTAAATCCACTATCGTTTTTATTTCATTTTAAATTGTCAACTTCACTTGAAAGATTTGAGATGGCTCTGTGTTTGGGACTCTTTGATGTGTTAACTGCATACTTCTAAAACAACATATCTTAATTTCTGTGGCATAATTATTTGGGGTTTTATGCATTTCTTATCTTTTATTTAATATGTACTTAACCTTTAGGGTTTTTTTAATTTGTATAATCAATGTGTTATATTTCAGCCGAAAACATCGGTTTGAACTGAGAGCATATTTGGACAACATGGGCAATGCTAATGGAGACCTATATTGGGATGATGGAGATTCTACTGGTAAACTATTGCACAATTTATTAAGTTGGTATTCAAATTTATTGTCGATATTAATTAACCAGATTATTGATGATAATTTTTTTCCCAATGAGATTGGCATATTCCGTCTCTGTTGTGTTTGTTGGTTCAGGACGAGAGTTGATTTATCAGCTCTTAAGTACTATTTATAACAAGGTGCAGTGTTTGGAATTTGAAAATCTGCCTATCATGAATCCTTATTTTTAGAAATTGTGCATGTCAAACATTTTGATTTTCCTATCTTTCACATATTAAAATTCCGAATGTTTAGAAATCTGCTCATTGAAAATGACAGGTGGACAGGTCTTCAGCTAAGACTATGACCAGGGGTTGTTTTTTTTTTTTACCAGATATAGTCATAAAACAACTGTCAATAACAAATAGTTTATTTTCGTGCTGATTCGATTTTTGTTTTATTTGACAGATTCATATGAACAAGGACAATATTCCTTCATTCAGTTCTCAGCAAGTGAGGTGAGCTATTAGTGCATTGGTTCCTGAGCTATTATTACATCCACACACGGTGGTGGCTGAGTGATTAGTGAGTGCGCTTACTAAAGCCTTCCTCAATGTGTCGTTCACGGGATCTAGTACGTCTATCGACCCTCAGGTATATGAGTGAGTCACAAGATGTGGCTCTGGCAATCGCGGGGTGGTTTTTACGAGGTTTCCTCCCGTTTTTCCACCATAATAGGGCAAGGAACAGTGTAAAGTGGACAATCCGTTGTCATATAAGTGAAATACCATTGAGTACGATGTTAAACCCCAATCAAACAAACAAACAAATTATTACATCCTGTCAGCAATTAGTGTATCGGTTCAACAACCTTCACCATATCGGTTCATCAGCTAATACAATATCTGTATAACAGCTATCCGTGCATGGTACATCAGCTATTAGTATATCAGTTTGTCATCTTTTAGCATATGGGTTCATCAGCTATTAGCATTTAGCTTCAACATCTCTAAGCGTATCCAATCATCAGCTATCAGCATATTGATTCATCAGCTATTAGGATATTGATTCATCAGCTATTGGCATATTGGCTCATCAACTATTAGCGTACATGAGCTATTGGCATATCGATTCATCAGCTACATTGTTTAAGTGGTTTGGCTATTGGCATATGGGTTCATCAGCTATAAGCATGCATCAGCTATTAGCATATTGGTTTATCAGCTGTTAGCATAACTGTTTATCAGCTATAATCATATTCATTTGTCAGCTATTAGCGTATGGCTTCATCAGCTCTCAACATAATTGCGTTTTGAAAATGTTCTTTAGGGTTCACTTGAGGCTTAAGAGGGAGCTTCCTGGTGCCCTTGAATATAAAATGAAATATCAAGTCAATCTGTTTGTATAACATCCTGTCTTATCCTAGTTTGTTGCCAGTGGTGTCTAGGGTGGCTTCCTTCACCCATTCATGTCATATGAGTGAAATACCCTTATGTGCGGAATTAAACCATAATCAATAAAACAAACAAATCTTTAGGTTTTGACTTGTAATATTATTTTTGTTCACAGAGTTCTCTTCACACTAAACCAGAACAGACAGGATACCAGGGCACACCATTTCTTGGGTCTGTCATTGTGTATGGCGTTAAACACCAGCCAGCCACTGTCACATTTAATGGGGCATCTCAACAATTTAATTTCAATAACCAAGTAAGTCAAATTTACTAATAATTTAACTAATATTTAGTGCAAATTGGTGTTACTTGATAAAACATCCTCTGGTTAAGGTGACACTGTACAGTATTTATTGGATGAACAGTCATTTTCCAATTAATCAAACATATGTTATTGTGTCTATTACTTGTTGGAATACATCACCATCATTTAAGTTGAATACCTTCAATAAGGGAGTATAAAATGAATCAGTCAATCCATCAGATAAATAATACATATTTTGTATGATTGAAATCTGATTGAATCTAATATAAATATTAAATATGGTTTTACTACAGTCAGTGTTATTATGTTATAAAAATGACACTGAACCTGGTATGGTTATGAATGTAATACAAGTAATGTAAACCAAAAAACAATATAGTTTGTATAAATGCAAATATCTTTGGTTGCTCCCGTGCAACTAGGCCCTGTAGTAACTATGTTAGGATGGTTCAGAAACCAAAAGCACTGGCAGGGATAATAAATAAATGAAAAAAATGAAATATACAGTGCCCAAAACAAATAAGTTTGGTTGCATATTAATCATTTACTAATAAGATTATTTTGCCATAAAATGTTTTTGCCAATTTGAAATGAACAATTACACTACTGTTTCCTTTTCATTTCAGATACTTACTGTTTTTGATCTATCTGGGGATCTGTTAAAGCCTTGTGTTTTAACGTGGAGATGAGATGAAGCTAATGCAATATACACATATATTTTATCTACTGGAGAAAGACTTTAGATCTCAATGAATCTTAGGGATTGAATGGTATTGAATGGTATTTAAATGGTATTGAAATGGTGCTCTCATAGCTATTTAAGCTCTTCGTTTAATGTTGCCTAGTTGTCCTGTCATATCTTGTTTTGTCGTCATCATTAAACAAGATTGTCTTCACCTGTTGATTCACAAATTTGTCAAATGAGTACTGTGAAGTATATACGGTACATAGATATTTGGAGCTCTACTGGTTCATTGGATTTACACATTTATAACCCCAAACCATAGATATGGCCCAGATTAAGTAAAATATAACGAGAATACCAAAATCTCCTTTGGAGGTTTTTAAGGAGATTTTGAACATATTGTTTGCAAAAGCCTACAAACATTACAAGTAAAGATTTGTAGCGACACTGTACAAGAGGACTAATGCAGATCTAATTTTTGTCAAATTAGGGTTATTTTTTACATTGTGATCTTTTTGTCATCTTATAATGTTTTTCTTCACTTCTTATCGGAAGAATTTCTAATATATATGCATTTTTGAATAATATGTATTAATGCAAAAAGCATATTTGTGCTTACGATTTTGTAATAACGTGTATATATAAATTCATATTTTTGTACAATTATATCTACACTTTCATACTGATAACAAAGTACATTCTGTCTAATTTGTTTCTCTACTATGGTTTTGATCACGCAATAGGTCAGACTTGTGGGGTAAAGTTATATGATCAAATACACAGGCACCCTTGTTCTTCTTTAACAAAGATAAGCCTGGGATAATAATATACTGTAATCCCAGGTGTAATCCACACATAAGGGTAGCATGGCCTTGTCCGCCCTGTTGACCAAGCTTTCGTGTTTATAAAGCAGGGACTCCCCGTAACGTGATGCGTTTCAGTCTGTTGATTTTGTAAATTTGGCAAAATAGCCGAATGTCAAATTTATCAAATCTGGGATAACAATTTACATGTATATTGTAATCTCGAATAAAACCAAACATATTCATTTGAACCCTCTGGGTATAGACAGTTAATGATTTTTTTAAGATATCACACACTGACAATTTTATCGTTGTGTTACTGCAACTATTTATACTGCTGAGTTACAACGCCATTGTATAAGACAATACCAGTTGAGTATTAGTTTAGATTCGTAGCTCTAGTCATTCGTACCTCATTAGAGCTACGCAAAAATGTCATGTTTTTTCGGTCGGGATTTGGTTACCTCTGCCCAAACAAGTTAACCACTTCGCTCAGCAAGTCGAGGATCTCTTGGTGTTTAGTAATCTGCCCAAATATTACAACCTATTGGTTTTAATGCGCCCAATACGGAGGCAGATATCCAAAAATCAATGTCCGGAATCGACAAGATTTCGCTTGTTGTTTACAATAACGGCCATGCAAATTATCCATGATGCACCGCGCTAGATAAATACATAAAACGACCATCGCAAGCGAGAAGCGAAATCTTTGAATATTTGCCCATGTGTTGATGGGTTTCTATTGACGGGACGTAGAGTTAAGATTTGGCTCCGGCAATCGCGGGGGTGGTTGTTACGAGGTTTCCTCCCGGTTTTCCACTGTTATTAGGTAAGGAACAGTGTGAAGTGGATAACCCGTCGTCCTATAGTGAAGCACGACGATAAACCCCAATGAAACAAACAAACAATCAAACAACAAATCTGAGATACGAGGTGCATTTGTACCAACACTTTAGAAATAAGTCCTGCCCCTAAATAACAAATAACGTTGAATCCGTATAACCGCGGGAAGACATTTTAAGCGAGTGTGGTTCTGTCATGATTTTGACATGAACATTGACGTGGAGTGGTCGTTTTATGGGTCGATCAAACCCAAAAGTGTTCAGGGAAGACATGATGGTTTGAGTCTTAGTAAGGCCATGCAATTGCTTGACATGGAAAGATAAAGTGCAGGATCATAGTAGCGTTCTGCAATTTCTAACGGTTAGGAAGACTCAATTAGCGTAGCTACACTTCTGTCGAAGTCGAATGACATTAAAGGGCGATAAATTGACGCTTTGTAACTGATGGTAACTTTGAAATGAATGTGTCAATGGGAGTTATCTCCCTTTGCTAATTATTTTTCGATAGTTGCAAAACGTCGAGAATGGCTTCACTAGTAGGCCTATAGGTAAAAAATTTAGAAAGGACATGATTTGAGCGTCAAAGAGAAAACTTGGAGGCAGGCGGAAAAATTTGTATGGCAATTCTTTTTTGTAACAGAAAAAAAAACCCCAGTATTTATTGTGTTTGGCCGGTAAGTGCGGAGTATCGATTTCCAGCTTCTGATATGGGATTGTATTGTCCGGACGATGGTTTGGCCAGTCCCGAGATAACTGACAGTTTTTACGCTCCTCGCGACATTCACTAGCATTGTCACGTAACGTCATAACATTATATCATGCAATGTCACAAATAAATCACATAGCGTACATCATCGCTGTACACGTCACCAAGCTGTCTCCCAGCGCAACAACGTCTGGCGTCATTCGTTTGTTCTCAATCGGAGAAGACGTTTGTGACAATCTACAAGAAGTTAGAAATATTTTATAGGCACGATGGATCAATCCCCAAAAGCCAAAGTATTAATTCACAAATACGAACGAGAGACCAGGAATAATAAGGTGAGAGTTTATATGGTGTGCTATAACAATGAGTTGTGCAGAAAAATTGTGTACAAACTGAACTAAACTTATCAGTGTAAACTTTACATTTTGCAAAAGAAAATCACATGGTATGGGGCTTCTCCTGCATTCTCTTGACCCACACAACACCATCTGGAATTACGTGGGATATTGTGAACAGATATGTTAGACGTTTAGTATGTCAATTATACAAATATTCTTAAAACATATAGATTAACACTTGTTTCTGTTTTCCAGTGGTTCTGGGTTATATTTTACCGCCTTCAGAGACTGCGATGTTGTGTGATGGATGAGGCTGACACCTCCCAGGAAAGTCACTGTGGTGACGGAGATATCCCACTAGAATTGCCACCATGTTTGGTAGAGATTCCCACCTCCATCCTTGACAGAGATGAAGAAATCCAGTCACTCACATATAAGGAACAAACAAATGAACCGCCCAAATTCAACCTGTCGTCTTTGAAAGATTTGGCATCAGAAGCCTACTTCAAGTCCAAAAGTTCGGGTCTTCGACGAAGGAGGAGACGCCATGCGTTCTACCAGGCTGTTTACACTGGAGGCTTCCAGAGCTTTGTCGTTGATCAATAAACTGTGTATTAACTGTGATCTATTGACTGCCAACTTACCACAAACTTTTCAATTCTGTTTTTATCCATAGAGTTCAATTTTATACTCAAATATTCCATACAATTATACAATAAAATTCTCTTCACTCACATGTATTTGTATTTTTGTAGCCTTTATTATATACCTTCTAATAATCTTCTCTATTTATTAAAAGAATTGGTAGTAAAAAAAATATATTGTTAATATTTTTAGTATCTATTCGTAACATTGATGATTTCTTAATCGCTTGTCCTTCGCAAGTATATGTCAAGAAATTGGCAAACCTCTGTGAGTCAATTAATTTGAGAGCAGAAATATATAATAGCAAAGCGTATTATTTAAATCTTTCTTTGACATAGAAAAAAGGGGGGAATATATAATACCAAACAGGTAAATTAATGCGTAGCTATATCTGTAGATGTTACATGTCCCTATAATATACAATGATGTTTTGGTAAATTTGGAGAAATGGGGTTCCGTATAGTAGGCATCACAGTCAACTGTCCTGGTCCATTAGACTAGGTTCCAGGAGAAGCCTAGGCTCTGTGAACTTGTAAAGACGAGAGAACTGGTAAGTACGAGATTTTTAGCTATTGTGAGAAATGACATTTACATTCTCCATCATAATGAGAATTATTTCAACAGTAAAAATTAAACAAGGTCAAAGTGTGATAGCGTTATCGTCTTACTTTGAAAATTGTATAAGGATACAGTTTCGCTTATAGTGTAGGCTAGATTAGGCTCTAAATAAGTGAGGGAGCTTCTAAAGCCTATGTCTGAACTACATGCATTTTGAGCAATGCCGTTTAGATTAGGCAAATTAATACGAATTAATTCAATATGTGATTCTTCAAAAAAGTAGTAAGATAATTTCTGTCCTAATATTAAATTAATTAATATTAAATTAATATTCCCACCCTATTCACCATACGGGGAATTAAGATTCACTTTCATTATAGCAATTCCTTTAAGTTGTACAGTTAATAACGAAAATTAACCCAAAATAAAAAAAATACAAAACCAAAAACACAAATGAAGAATTGTGTTGTGTTTTGTTTTATCACATCCGCGAAGTATTGAACTCAAATAATTAGGCTACTATATTGGAAATAATACTAGTACATGTTTATTCGATCCCCGACTTCGTATAATCAAATGACAAGCGTCAGCTTAAAGCGTTCGGCTATCTTTGTTTCAAAACAATGTGATTTATTCTATCGAAATGATAACAATTTATTTGTGACCTGTCTTAGTTTGGATATCACCACGAATTTACGTCACTTCTAGGTATTCTTACGTAAGCACCTGAGGCAATTGGTCCCTTGTGTCTAAACACCTGACTGTATTAAACGCGAACTGTTACTGAAAACACAGCGTTAACAGGCGAGGTACTCTTGTTTATATGGTGGCTGGTAACAAACCAGCCTTGTCTTACCCCATGAATGATAAACGAACAAACCTCACTGCTTCGAAACACTCAGCTTTGATGAGTACCACATGCCTTATCCACATAGAGATAGTTTGACCTTTTTGGTATCATTCCGGATGCGTCGAAGGCTTCCTCGTGATTTCATTCTGATCGAACTTTTGACGTCACTTCACGTTTCCCTTGGGTTTAGTCATGAATGGTTTGTTGGCACCGAAAGTACTATCTTTTTCTGCCACCTGGAACACATATGTTGGAATAACACACTACTCCACTAACACATCATGCCATTATATTCCTGTCGGAGAGGTGCATTCATCTGACCCACACCGAAGAAACTCTACGGGGGTGGGGGTATGTGCCAACACCATACTATATACAGTGCCGTTCTCCAACATTCCAAATACAAATCTTTCTGCCTACATCTCCAAGGCCTGAATCAATATTCTGTCGCGTACAATCTTGTATTATTATGGTAAGATGTGCCTTTCTAGTGAACCGAAGTAGGGCCTACCCAGAAATCAAAGCTGTACTGAAAAGTTTGAGAGGGGGATAGTGTCAAATTAGTTTACAAATTCAAATCCTGTTGACTACTATCTGTTTCTACATTTCAGTTTAATAAAGAACAGGCATCAATATGTTTGGTTAACAAAGTTTAACACAAGCAATACAAACAAGATTTGTTCCCCCTATTTTAAACTAATGGTTCGTCTCCTTGATCTTATTCCATCAATAAACTAATATTAAGTGGGGTGTTTGTATTCACGAAATAACGCGAACGATAGCTTCAGTTACTTCCTTAGCATGTCATTCGAAAATTCTGCAAATCTCATTCGTGTGACGATCAAAATGCAATTTGTAAATTTGACTTAGATTTGAACCATCCTTCGTTTGTTTGTTTGTGATTGTAATTGGTTGTAGGAATATACATCGTTTTATTAGAATAATTGGTCTCCCTCACCTCAGCAAGAACTCTTTTGAGAGGAAATAAAACACGGCCTCTTTATGCTTAACTCGTCAGGGATTTTAATCGTCAAAATAACCGATTTTCCTCTGCAGCAGCGTCAGGCCAAGAACACACGAAAACTCCTTGGTTGGCGTCCCGTTCTGAGCTCCTCCTTCGAAATGCCGTTCACGGGATCGAACCCTCTGTCGACAATCAGGTAAATGAGTGACTCACACGTTATGTGGCTTCGGTAATTGCAAGCTTGGTTTATACGACGTTTCCTCGCGGTTATCTTCCGTAATTTAACAAGAACTGTGTGAATCTGTCGTCATATAAGTGAAATACACTTAATTGAGTACGACGTTAAACCCAATCAAACAAACTAAAAAAAAACAGTTTTGGGCATATAGCGGCCTACATGATATCGATGTTTGGTATTCTGTATTGCACATTTGTCGGATATAAAATTACATTATAGATGTGTTTATATCACTAACTGTCATGACTACTTTCTAACCGGAATGAACCAATTAGCTCGCTCTCTATACGGAAGAAACATAACACACCCATCATGGAGCAGATCGATCTTCTGATACAATAATTCCGCTAGCCAATCAAATGGAAGCATTAATCGATCCCCTAAGACCTTGATTGGTCGATGGGTGCTTGTCTATATCTACCCTGCCCTTCCCTTGTCTATAATTACACTTTATAATTACAGGCCTTTTGTTCTCCTTTATAATCCGATCGATCGGTGGTTCGAACGAGCAAACTAAATCGGGACATCCCACTCTTCTCATAATGGAACCTCCACCATCTACTTGATAATAACATGGTCTCTCAAACATTCATATGCTTTTATCAAGATAAAATTTATATACGGTAAATAATAAGTAAGTTCGTTCAGCTTGAATGTTCAATTATTGACTACAATAAGTCTTCGAATACGTTTGATGTGGGGGAACTTTGCTTTATAATAACCTGTATCGAGGAGTAGCTTTATTGTGTAGCGTCCACACGAGAAGATTATGCTATAATTAAAATCATATCTCAAAAACGCTCCCCATGTTTTGTTTTTCGCTATATCTAGACGCAATCACCTTACTTTTAATGTTCAATTAATTCAAACTTACTGGGGTTCACGACAGGTCACAGTTACAGTTGTCCAATAAAAACACAGATAACACGTAACTATGGTAAACACCAAACTCAGCAAAATATAACCGAAACCGGTCGATTTCCTTTCCTGTTGATATTGTAGGTCACATGTAGTAAACAGGGGAAACGCCATTCAAAGTTTATTATTTGAATGCTTTTTGTTGATTGTTATGTTAAAATACCCAGTTGGTAAACCTGGGTTTGTTTGCAAACCAGATTTGAGAAGCGGCCCTATATGATTGGTCAATTTAAGAAACTACTCGACAGTGTAGGTAACGTGTTTGCGTTAGATCTCATTATAGCTATAGGTGGATGTGGTAGCATATACATGCTCTGCATGGAGTAATCAATCCTCTATATTCATGGCTGGAATATCAGAAAATGAAATATTTATTAACCATTATGTTGGATCCGCTATTGTTAATCTACATATATAGAATTTAAACTCAATCACATCTTCTTCAATAAAATATTAAATAAAATGTGTTCACGAACTTCCCAACTGAGGTGAATATACATGTCATTCCGGTTTTTGTACACTGTATGGAAGTTTTTTCGTGCCCTGGGCAGACCTATTATGAACAAACATATTCTGCCGTGGGTAATAAAGCTACACCTATATCGAGTTTGGCGGTTGATAAGTAAAGGCTGTACATATATTAAAGTATAGTGGCTGATTTAAGTTCATTTTCGTGCATAAATATTTATTATTTAGCTGAATTCGTTCCCAACACAACTGCTCCAACTTAGGCTAACCGTGTAGGCCTACAAACATACACAAAATATACAGTTTGGAAAGAAAATACTGTCCCAACTATATATAATGCTGTTCGGAAAATGGACATTTGATCCTGGCTGGGTCCATTGTGTCATTGCCATGGTGATGCTTACTCCCAAGGCAGTTGCAGCAACGACAACTTGTCCAATTACTAGTCATATTCAGCAGTCATGTGGAAAAATTGTCACACGCAGGGCCATCAAGAGATTTTTGTTGGACAAAATGTTATACATCATCAAGAGTCCTATAAAAGCGATTAGTTGTCCCCTTCCTGAAATCGACGGCTATTTCTGTATGAATAATTTTATATCCACCACACGGAATTGTCTAACTAATTTCCGTCCACCCCGACAACACGTCCGGTCAGGATCGCCGTGGCTATGCTTTCTTCCATGGCAATTGACCAGACCACATGAGTGTTTGACGACGTGCTTCAATTAAAAATCGCATTTAGTTAAATTGTAGATAAACATGCCTCACGGAGTTTTTGCCAGTAACCATCTTCATCATGTCCGAACAACCTTCGACACTTTCCGTACCGGTATTAATATTACACGAAAACGTGTAATGTTAACCGCCAGATGTTTTGTGCGCATGCGTGAAAATCAACCAAAGCACTCCGCGGATTTGTATTTTTTTTAAAAATCACATCAAACAAGCCCATCTCTTAGGCAAAATCACATTTAAATAAAACGCTGTTTCTTCTGTATGTATGACTTGTTGTAAATAATACAAATTTTGCCCTCTGTAAGTAATTTAATTATTATATACCTCGAATGACGTCATCATATCATCACAAGAGTAGCCTTCAGACATAAACAATAAACACGTGGATAAGTTGGCCATCTCAAATGACCCATATATCGTCCGAGACTATTTACGGTACGGAAAGTGTCGAAGGATGTTCCGACATGCATTGTCATAGCAGCTGCAAGAGACAGGAGCCGGTACATGTCGTCAGAGAAATTGCATGTCATTGCAGCTGGTCATCAAAACAAGTATCAGGGACTGTTGTCTATGGAATACTCGCCTCAGGAGCATTATTGTTTTACTGGGCTTAAGCAGCATTTAAAATTATTTCACTCGTATAACGGTGTGCCAGTCCAATAGTTGCAGAAAACCATACTTGACGATAACAGACAAGGGGCCAAGGTTATAAAAAAAATTGAGCATACTCAAGTCCGAGTCTGTGCTCCAATTTGGTGGTTATAAAATGTTTTGAGCACGTACTCAGCGGAGTACAAATCAATGTACAGTCTAACTCTTGAGCACACTATTGTGGAGCTCTTCTGTCAATGATGGTAAAAATGCACTACGCTGATTTTGTCGGCTGCTTCGAGCTGATTTTGTTTGTCACTTAAAGACTGTTTTGACCATTAGAAAAGTTTAATTTTCAAAATCCAATCGAAAAAGGTGTGTTAAAAGTCATTTGCAGCCATCTTATTATTCAAACAACTGTAGTCCCGTTGAGTACGGTCTTGAGCATGGTCCGGAGCTTGCTCAGGATTCGTGCTCAGCTGAGCACAGAAAGCGTTCTCAAATTGAGCACGAAATATCACCTCGAGCATACTCAAGGACTTTTATAACCTCGGGCCCTGAGGTTTGTAAAAACAAACCACATTTTGCATCATATATTTCGCAAGCGTGTAACAATAGCAATGTTGCACGATAGAGTATGGGACCATGACGTCAGCCTAACAGCCTGTTAGATGACGCTCTGTCACAGAGAAATTGACACTACGTCATAATAAAAATTATTTGTTGAGCAACGTCCACTAACAGTCCGTTACTTTAACAGAGCTTTGAGCAACCGGCCCCTGACAATTTACTTGAACGAAAGATCAATACGAGAAGAGTATACAATTTATGAGCATCAATAACTTCAGTTCTGGTGTAATGACTATTCTATATTAGATTTCATTCTGGCCGCCGTCAGCACCATGCCCTTCCAACGCTTTAGAAGAACAATGTTTCGAATGCCACATTTAACATAGTCTGTTTGTTTGACCAATACATTTGTTGATTCAGAACTATGTTCTCGCTATCAAGAAGTACCACGAAAACGTTAAATTAAGGATAAATTCCAATGTTCATAGTATTTTATATTATATGATTAACTGAGATATACTCCTGTTACAATTTGGTAATTCTATAGTTATCTGTTCAAGAATCGCTCTGTGATTTAAAAATATGCATTGGTGCTATTGCAAAGTACATATAGTTGTGCTGGGACACACATGAGGTTATAGACACCATGCTACTCAAATTATGGATGTTATTGTTAGCTTTCTTTTAACGCCTTGGTGTAATCCACCGCAAATGTTATCTTAAGCTATTTTAATCCTGTTATTCCACCTGTAATATTTATGTATATACAGCGTCATATGTTCTGTCCTGTCATTTAGCTTGAAAAAGGTGCTATGATCTGCACTGAAACGGTGCTCGATAATAAATATAGAAGTTGACATCCATATAGAATAGTTACTGCTACAGCTTCAAAACGCCACTTAAACAAGCTGTGGATAAATTTATACTAATATCTACAACTTAACCTAAATAATTGAAATACTTATACAAACCCGTCAGATATCACTGAAGAATGAAGAAATAATAAATGGGCATTGTGAAAACTGACAGGTGAATTAACAGGTTAACACAGTATAATTAAAACCAATGGGTCACACCCGTATATCCGTTAGTATCCAGTATTATAATTGATTTTCACTATCGATTAGCCAGCAGCTCATATGAAAGTCCATACCTCTATTAGGCTCTATGGCTATACAGATGTGTCAATGATTTCTTTTTCATAATTAACATAGGATCAATAACGTATTTGCTATAGGGATTACAATCCGTTTGTAACATTTCTTATGATGTTTGTTTACATTGCATAGTGACAGAGAACAAATCACTATGGTTTGGCTTTATTCACGCCGCAGACCTTTCATGTGTTGAAGCAGATGTTAAAAGAAGGAAGGGCAAACATTTTTTTCATTCAATTGCGGACATGCAGGTAGAGCGATAAACCAATGATGTCCGCTTTTGATGTTAGTATAACATTGAGCTTTAAATATATATGTTTGACTGTTTGAACTTTACTTCACCTCGACTGAGTTTACTTACAAAGTTGGATTTTGTTTTTTTAACCAATATCTTTCAAGAACATGCTTCAAGTTTTATTGGATGTTAACTTGATATATAGTGGATAAAGGTGTGAAATCTGAATAATACCGATACTAAATCTGATCTAAGCCTATATTCGAGGCAATTGAACTGGCGGTTACAGAGAGCGGCCGGCTCCCCTGTCGCTATTAGACCGAAAGGGCGTCACCTGTCATGGTGTCCGTGTTTTGCGTATATTGGGATTGTCCTGCCCTGCTGGTTGTTGTAAGTGACATCGATGGGGTATTCCTTCACCCAGTAGTCTGGTACAGTCAAATAAGTCAAATCACATTAATAATGGCATAAACCCGAATCACGCAAATAATACAACAATCAGACAAACAAATGATACACAAATAGACAAACAAATAATACAACAATCAGACAAACAAATAATACAACAATCAGACAAACAAATAATACACCAATCAGACAAACAAATGATACACCAATCAGACAAACAAATAATACACCAATCAGACAAACAAATGATACAACAATCAAACAAACAAATAACACAACAATCAGACAAACAAATAATACAACAATCAGGCAAACAAATAATACAACAATCAGACAAACAAGTAACACAACAATCAGACAAACAAATAATACAACAATCAGACAAACAAATAATACAACAATCAGACAAACAAATAATACAACAATCAGACAAACTGGAGCATATTTTGTAATAAGAGGCAGAAAGGTGTCCAGGTATGGTACCCGGTAAATGCACGTCCATTGTAAGCCTTATCTCCAACTGTTCCACTACACAGTAGAAATAATCACACTAATCGCTACTCAATGTATTCCAATTACATCCTGCATGACTTAATTAGTTCATAATTCTACTATGAGCCAATAAGCTGTTTGATGTATCCTCATTAATAACGGCTTTCTATCGTTCAATGTGCTGAGTGAATGAAATTCTATCCCAATTTCGCTCATTTATTAAAATACTTAAGTTTCGTCTGGTTATCCAAGCTTCAACGGAAATAATAATTTCCGACCGCGACACCAACGAGGGGTAACTGGAGCGCTTTATACTGCTTACGGCAAATGAGTGCTTTGTAGCCGATTAAATTCGAAATTACAACTTCATGTATGTTTTTGGATGCTATTAGTCTGAGAGTCTAAACAATAACTAATGTTATGCTTAGACACAGGTTGTTGGCCTTCAATTAAATCTTGCTTTCAATATTTTTTACTAATGACATACCTTATCCAACAGTTTTCTTTCAGTAATGTTTACAATAAAAGAGCATGAACGTTAATAACTGCGTGTACTTCTGATTTTACGACTGTTTTAGTATTGTGCTTCGCTCAGATGGCTAACATTTGGGCTAGACTCAGATATCTAGGTTTTTC
>JAVFBX010067112.1:0-16945 GCA_034783855.1 Mopalia kennerleyi | reverse complement strand
AATTCTTGTTATCAGTATATTTCAGGAACTACTACTCTGATAACTTTCATATTTTATTCATAGCTTCCCCACATGGTTTAGTATTGCAGGTATCATTTTGTCTGTTCATGTCTGTCAATTCATGAATCTGTCCCCTCTTTGACCCTTCCCTTCAAAGTGTGGGCGTCAAGATCCATTCATGGATCTCTTGTTTAATATGAGTTTAAACCAATGAGGTCATTAGATCATCGGCGTAAACAGTGCATGCAAAAATCACTGATAACTGTGGTAAAACAGTATGCAGTATTCGCTGACGCACGTGGTTTTAGCATGGAGCTATAAAGAGAAGCAGACACAACTCTGCTGGCCAGTATGGGTCACTAACGAGCAGCGCATGCTGTGCTTTAGAAAATTGAAAGGCCAGTGGGCGTGGCCAATTTTTTTTTCAATAACCGATATTTCGATAACCGATATCACATATATCGTACTATATATAGTACTATATATAGTGATATAATACATCAAACATGAGGTGTCAATTTCAACAAATTATTTTCGGGGTAACTTCTGCCAATACAACGTTGATGAAAATTTCCATAAATGTTCCTGGAAGTACGAAGAAAATGAAAATATAATTGTAACATGTGAACGATTCCTGGTTTGAAAGAAAAATGGTCTTCAATTTTTATTTTTTTATTTTTGTCAAAATGGGTAAATTTGCTATCTTTAAGGCATAAAAGAGAATATTTCACCAAACATGGGCCATCGAAAGTTGGTTTGTATTGCAGACGAGTTCTTGACCATTTAACAGTATGTAGTGAATTTTGTGAACGGTTCTTCATTAAGTCTTAATTTAACCTTTTGTACGACATACTTTTGCGTTTTTATCATCTAACTGTATATAAGCGGCAAGCTACTTGACATAATTAAGCTGTTAACCCCCTATGACGTTTATCAATAATAAGTTCAAATACACAATTCACAATAATAAGTTCAAATACACAACCCTCATAATTCGCCACGGCATTCAGCATTGCCGACGTAAAAGCTGACGTAAACTTGCGTGAGGTCGGCAAATTTTTGCCGTCGTAACCAAGATAAATTAAATGGAACCGCTAGATGATTTTGACCCAATAGAGCCCCATGCCTGGGTTCTGCCCACGTTGGGCGGCTGAGCCTGGCATTTACCTTGGCCGTCCGCCTCATAATCGTTATCTGATGTGCAACTAGTACTTTAAAATAAATGTAACTTTATTCCGTTTAAGAGAAACTTTCGTATATCACATGGAAATGGCAAAAAAGCCCCGAGTTCGACCATTGTCGCTGTATTGCCAGGTTAGACTGGTTGTCGGGAATCGTGGCTGCCGCCAATCGACCGTTGTCGTAAACCAAAAGCGCTAACACTGAAATACAGGAAAACTCCACTCCACATTTCGGTTGTATCCAAGGCCAATGTCGTAAAATAAACAAATATACCTGCTGATGTTCGCGGTCACCGGGACAAAATTTAAAATGCTGTAGTGACTAGTCATGTCAAAACGGAACATTTGAATTATGAAGCGGTAAATTTCGATAACTTTTCGTTTTACACTCAAGCGGCTGAGACGGGACAAAGATATCCAAAATTAAATCTATTCAGTATATGTTGTTGTTGTTTTCAGATTTATACTGCAGTTTGACAATGTGAATGTTATTGAAATTGGCTAAAATTAAGAATAAACTGAAAATTTGAGTTGCAATTTACAATGTAAAATAATACTACGTTCACAAGATTCAATTGATTTTCGTTTTACATGCAATCTTTACAAACCGTTTTGTCTTCAATTTTATTTTTAGTTTTATTATCTTCACCCTTCTACTATTTTTTTAACGGCTCCAATTCCTGATCTCTTTCCCACACCTAATAAAATTCCTAATTAGGCCTACTAGATTTTGCTAAATTTATTACTGAATGAGAAGTATGCAGATATTAAAGCTGCATGGAACAGTGTGCAGAATATGCTTAAAAAACTGGTTAGTGTATTTTCTTTAGTGAAAAAGTTATACAAATTAAATATACAATGACTAAAATAGAGGAAAGTTCCATTGAAAATTCATTGTTTCTTTAATTTTTAGACATATGATACAAAACAACATTTCAAACTGTTTGATAACACCGCGAAAGTGCCGCAGCAAACACAAAGAATGCCGCTGTAAGTCCGTTTGGCGACGGCACTTTTGTGCCGCCGCAAAAAATTGCGAATTACAAGGGTTGAACATAAACAAAAATGTTGTTCTCCATGATTAATAGGGAATGAGATAGACAGAACAGGGTTGAAAAATAGGGAAAATATTTTGAATAGTTATTTTGAAGTCAAACTGTGAATTGGAGCAGTTATTTTTAATAAACATGGAAAAATCATTTAATTGGTTAATTTGTTACCACTGACCCTTACTTCTTTCGATCAGAGAAGGACTTGTGAAACCAGTATTTTGATCTGCATAGGCTGAAGCAGTACTATATAAACTAGAAGTATACAGAAGTCTCTAAAAGACCATTCAGCCCACGGCCGTGGGCACTTCCTAATCCTACTCCAATTTACCATTCACGGGATCGAGTCTGTCTGTCGACCATCCGGTATATGAGCGAGTCACATAATGTGGCTCCAGCAATCGCAGCTTTTTTTTTTTTTTTTTACTACTTTTACTATCGGAATAGTGTGAAGTGGATAGTCCAACGTCATATAAGTGAAATACCCTTGAGTACGACACATTAAACCCCAACGGGCAATGTTTATTGCCTTTATGGTCTTCCTGAGTGGAGGATTGGATGGGAACTTCCTGTTGTTCTTATACCATACCCTGTGGTTGTCATTTCTTTTCTTTGTTGCCAGTGGTGTGGAGGGTAATTTCCATTACCCATTGGTCTGTCCTGTCCTGTGAGTGAAGTAACCTTTAGTACGGATTTAACCCTCGATAGATCAAACAAACAATCTTCGCTCTGGAGGAACAGCAAATCACTTGGCATTGTATTGCCATGTGAATATAGCTATTTACTGTTAAAGTGCTTTAACACAAGTTTTTCAATCTTTCCACTAGTATTTATACTTTTTCCTTCCTGTTTAGGCACAGGCAGGTGGTTGGGGTGATACTGGCTGGAGCGGCAGGGAAGGTAAATCAAAAATGTCCTCTTCCAGCTGGGCTGAACAGGATAATGGCATGACCTGGAATGGGGCAAGAAAGGTAGGTAGCTGTTTGCTATCAAATAAACATTTATTTGTGGTTACGTAGTTCTTATCCATGAATTTGTTATTCACAATTTGTTATTCATCTAATGCTAACAAGCATACTTTGGGGGAAATGAACCTTTTTGTGAACATAGAGATCTCCAAGTGAATGGATGAAATTTTTTCTGCATGTGAAATCTTATCAAATTTAGAAATTTCTTTCAAGTTTCTCTAATGGATCTGTGTTGTAGGGAAGCGAAAGTTGGGCCCCAGATGATAACGGCAGTGAGAGTGGCTGGGACACTGACATGGGCAATTGGGAGGGCTCCCAAGAAACCAATCCTTCCTGGACTAGTGCACCAGGATTCAAAAAGAGACAGCCAAGTATTAAGGTGAGACTTCAGCATTGAATGATAATACTTTCTTTTTAAGTTTTGAGGACCGAATACATGGTGTTTTTGATACACCAAAATATTTTTACTGAATGGTAAAGCAGATCCTCATATTATTAAAGTACAGAATAAAGGATATGTTGAACTATAGGGTTATTTAGCAGTAAGGAATATATTCAATAAGAATTGTTACTGCCTTGTTATTTTACTTGTGATGTTATACAAACTGTTTATTTTACTTGAAGGGTACGAGCTTCCCTCGTGGTCCTAACCAAGCTCCCCAGATGAGAATCAAATTACTTCAACAGCTGATGGACATGGGTTTCAAGGTCTGTGTCCACTTTTACATATTTACATTTACCCCTCCAATAATTTCCCTGTGGTATTGTGGTCATGCATGCCTGTACGTCCATCTGTATATATTTTGTCCATTAACAATATACTCTGAATCCTGGAATTTTGACTATAAATGTTGAAATCAAGACCTGTTCTTTGTCTTATTGAATTAAATCCTCAAAAAAGAGATACACTAGAATCATTGCAATATCAATTGGAACCAAATTCCCTCCATTTTTGAAATCCAAAATTCAGATTAAATGATAAAACTGAAGTGTCCAGTATAGAAAATTGAAAGCATGGTATGCTTTGGAGTGTACTGTGTTTTAAGCTGTAACCTTAGCTTAGATAAAATAAGTTTTATGATACTGGACTCCTGGTAAATTAATGCACCATTATCTTCATTATGGTCTGTACAAGGTTTCTTCCCGATTTACCACCATAATAGAGCCAGAACAGTGTGAAGTGGACAATACGTCGTCATATAAGTGAAATACCCTTGAGTACAAGGTGAAATCACAAATTGTGGCTCCGGCAATCGTGGGATTGTTTCCTCTCAGTTTTCCGCCATAATAGGGCACGGAGCAGTGTGAAGTGGAAAATCGGTCAGCATACATGTATAAGTGAAATACCCTTGAGTACGACATTAAAACCCCATCAAAAAAACAATCAATCATTATGGTTCTTAGTGACTCATTATATTTTAACCATTGCTCTTTTTTATTAAAAGTGAAAGTAAATCTACGGCTAAACAACTTTTAAACTACAAATTGTCTCCCTTGCTGCTGAACAGTTCTGTTAGATAGTTCCTGTTGAAGTACTTATACATGAAATACATCAATCATGGCCAAAACGATACTAAATCTAAAGGTCTTGTTTTTCTTTCCACATACAGAAAGATGAAACTCAACATGCCTTGATCAATAATAACATGAGCTTTGAGCATGCACTCGGTAAGTCACAAGTATTTTTCCTTATTTTGAGGGAGCTTCATGTTGCTCCCAGCTAAGGGGCAATATAAAGCTGATCTGTTTCTGATCTTGATTTTGTTTGTTGCTGGTGGCATCAAGTGATTTTCTTATCCCATTTGGATCGCATGTTTTATTAGGGAAAATTCTTAAAGCGTAGGTTGGTTACAATAACCAATATATTCCTTGAAACACTACCATTTAACATACTCAAATAAGGCATTGAATTGTCATTTCTTCATTTCATAAAATCACTTGAAATATGTACTTAACTAGGACCACTGGTACATGTAGTTGCCAATTCGGGCCTGTTAACCCAGCTCATGACCATACTTACGGTTTTTGGCTAAGCCCTTGATCCCAGTTCTGAGAAATTTTGAATGTCCAAATTTTCTGTTTTCTTCTCTTTCCCATGTTAAAATTCAGAATTTCTTCCCGCCATTTTAACCATTTTAAGAAATCTGCCCGTCTCAAATGACAGGTGGATGGGTCTCTAGCTAAGACTATGCAAAGCCCCAGAAAGAAACTACCCATTTAAGACTACACCCTCAACCATAGTAGGTCTAGTAAACAGGTCATGGAAACAAACTTTAGGAAACACATGCTAAGCTATCTGAGTTGATAGATTTAGTCACGTTTGAGCTATATGTATTTTATAGCAGCCCTGACCATTTCTTTAAGTCATTACGTAAACCCCCCTAATCAAACAAACTCATTTCTTTTATCAGTGCATAAAAAAAATATTTATAATTGCAAGGCATTTGTGAAGTGTTTTGTCGAAAATGACATCACCTTGGTTTGGATCTGTTGATGTTTTCTTGGCTCCCCAAGAATTTTAACTTTTAACTAATGCTTTACCTCCAGCTTGACACGACAAAAACAGATAAAATGCAAGTATTTTTCTGTCACTTCCAATGAAAGTATATGTGTTAATTTTCAGCTGATCTGAAAGGTGGTGCTACATTTGACCGAAAGGATCAGGATATGGATGTGTTCTCGATGCTCGATGGTGCCAAACCCAGACAACTGCGACCCGAGTTGGGTCACCCTATTAATGATGACATATCAGATACTCAATTGGATGTCAATCCATATGTGCCTACTATTTCCATGCAAAATACTCCATTTCCAAATGCTCAAGTACCAAATCAACATGTGTTTGCCAGTCCCTTGAAGCCGGGACCTAGTCTGAACCCGTCTAGTCTCAATGCCAGCAATCCCAGTATTAATGCCACGCTACAGCAGAAGATCTTACAACAGAAGCTGTTAAACCAGCAATCCCCAATCCCTCCACCTCAGCAGCCCATGAACACAATGAATTCCACTCAGGCTCCACCTGTACGAGGGCAGATCCCTCCTCAGGCCCACCCAGCCCAGCTTCAACAGCAACAACAACAACAACAGCAACAACAGAATAACCAGCAACAAATTCTACAGCAACAAATCGTCAAACAGCTTCGCATGGCTATACAGGCTGGCTTGATTAGTCCCCAGCTCTTTGATTATCATTTGCCACCAACCACTCTTCTCAAACTTCAACAACTGCTCCAGCTTCAAAACTTTCTCACTCAGCTGGTCATCAAACAGCAGGCCATCCAACAGAACAAGGTGGGTATGAGCCACCAAAATCAACGCCAACAACTCGAACAGACAAGTCTCACCATCAGCCGAATCCGTCAACAAATGACACAACTCCAACAACAGCTAGCTCAGGCAGAGGTCATGGGCAAACAAGTCAATGCATCGGAGAGCCCTGATCCGGCACTTTTGGCAGGCCTTCAGGAGATTGGTGGTCTTAACCCTGGGATACCTCCCGCACAACCTCAGTCCCGTCTGACCCAGTGGAAAATGCCGACTCCTGACAAACAGCTGGACTCCCCTGGGGATGGCCTCAACAAAGCAGTGGGCTCCAAACCTCTGCATTCCACCTCAAATCTTGGTAAATTTGAGTCCCTGAACATTGGTGGCGATTCCACATGGTCCAGCGTGTCCACCTCTTCAACGCACAACTGGCCCACTCTCAGCTCTATTCCAGCTGGCACTAGTCAGGCAGATGGGAGTAAAATGGCAGGGGAGAAGGAATCTCATTCTGACAATGGATCTCCCATCTCATCAGCAAACTCCAATATGCTCAGTCTTGACAACATAATCCATGAATTCGTACCGGGCAAACCTTGGCAAGGAATGACCAAGAACGTCGAAGATGATCCACATATCACTCCTGGCAGCTTTTCCAGATCTCTCAGTGTGAACACTATCAAAGATGAGTATTTGAGCAATTTGGCTGCCCTGACCAAAACCAGTCCTCAAGTGGGCTCTGATCACCAATTGTCCTCTCAGCTCACTTCACAGCCCTCTTCCACATGGTCCGTAAAGGATTTCCCTAGATCTGCCACAGGAGCCAACCAAGCTCTCTCTTCCAGTAAGCTATGGAATCCTAGTGATTCAGTGACCCCTACTAGTCTCACATCAGAGCTATGGGGAGCTCCTTATCAGAAAGGCAGTGCTGCTCCTGCACGCCCTCCTCCAGGCCTCAGTCACCAAGCCAAATCAGGCTGGGGATCTGCTGGAGTTCACCGTCAACAGTCCTGGGCCGGAAGTACCACAGGATCAGCATTCACTCAAGGTATGGAATTTGTATTCTGGTATTACTGCATGGTAGTTTTATTATATCTTTTAGTTTTGGTACTCCAAGGTTTCATTAGAGGCTTGCTTGTGCACTAACCTGACATGACACCTTGTTTATTTATAATCCTGAAACAGTAAGAAATCAAGTAGAGCAATTTTGTGGAGAGTGAGAGTGTGTCCCAGCTATTGTTACATTGAAGAAGGGGAGTTACACGGCCCTCTAACAGACGACTAACCCAAGCATTGTTTTTACAGGAGACTCGCAGCCACCAATGTAGCTTTTTGCCCTTAATTAGGGATTTTCGATTGTTCTTTGCAGTGGGAAACACGTCAAGCTGGGAATCTCGATCCCCCAATGTGTCCGTTTGGTTGATGCTGCGCAACTTAACCCCTCAGGTATGAAGTCCAAAGACGATAGCCACTTCTGGTATCGCTGTATGATTACTGTCCCAGTGTATGATTGCTATTATTGTGTTCAGAGATTGCTGTCCACAAGCATTGCTCTACTTTACGGGTTTGGTTGATCTCTCCTCATGGAAACTGCCCTCTGTGTTTTGGGCTGCAGCCATGCCCCTTTTCACCACTACTTAAACCATTCTGCCAAACTGCTAAACTCTGTTTGTTCTCTCTCCTTCTGGCATCAAACAAATTATCTAATCTAATTCTATTATATTTATCTGGTTTTCTCTAATCTACTTTTACTTGGCCTGGTTTTCTGTAGCTTTCAATCAATTAGCTTCTTCTGGTGATTGTCTTATTGCATGAGCCTCTATGTATTAAACATGGTAGCTTTTTTGCTTTTGGTGATTATGTAACATTCATTGGTGTTGGTTTCTTTTGCAGTAATGTTAAGTTACTATTCTTTGCTCTTATTTTTCTCAGATTGACGGATCCACTTTGAAAACCTTATGTCAACAACACGGGCCATTGCACTTTTTCTACTTGAATCATGGCCAGGCTTTAGTGCGCTATTCTAAAGGGGAGGAAGCCATCAAGGCACAGAAGTCTCTTAATACCTGCATCCTAGGCAACACGACTATTCTGGCGGAGTTCGTCTCGGACACAGAAGTGGCCCGGTTCATGCAGGAGAGCAGTGCTGTGAATGCATCAACCGCTAGTCAATGGTCACAGTCATCAACACCAAATTACCGTTCAACTGCTGGAAGCTACAGTAATCGGTCCTCTGTACCTGATGTTTCTAGCTGGAATCATGCCCCAGCCGCTGCTGTTGGACCACCTCAACCCTCCACTTCTGCCTTCTCTGCACCATTCCCTGGGGGTAACAGTTCTATGTGGGGAGGGGGTAATATGTGGGGTGGAAACTTGCCCCTAGAGGAACATACCTCAACTCCACTTCTGGGTAGTTTGTTAAGTGGGGAATCTATGTAACTCCTTAACCAAGCTCTTTCTTGGTGTGATCTCGTTAATATAACTTAAAGCACGCGGGTCTTTCTCAACTAGTGATGGGGGCTCAGTATTGTAGAATTACTCTAGATTTAGATATGTTTAAATGTTATTTTCATGAAACATGATGCTTAAATGTGTTGTTGAAAGTTGGGCAGCCTTAGTCAGGACTTGCGCTTCACCAGGGCCCAAAAGATGCATGCAAAATGTGGTGCTCCCTGCTTCAAAGAAGTAAAGCACAAAGTTTTATTTTTCATACTTCTTTCTGAAGTATTCCAGTCTTTCAAAATATTTCCTTCATGATCTTGTCAGGGCTCTGGGGGGGTGTGGCCATCATCGGCCCGTCACCTTAATGACTCTTTATTAGAGTCCAATATGTTGCACAAGTATGAATGTAAGATAAAAAAAAATGGTTAATAAAATAAATTAAAAAAAATGTGTGGATGGTTTATATTTAGAAGTCAAATTTGTCATTATTATGCCAGTCATGACTTGCACATTCTCAAAGAATTTAATAACTGCTAAAGTATAATATATCTACAGTATATATATATATATTGTATTTGCTATAAAATAATAGTGCAAAAAGAGGTTAATCTCGTTGAGTGACAAAGATAGGGTGTGTAATTTACGTCTTGTTACACTTTTTCCAGTGTGGGCCTTCCAAAGTCTGCACCGCCAACCTGTGATATCCTGCCATTTGCTTTGTACTTGTGCTCCGATATCCTCGGATAAAGATTGATAATGATTTGTAATTATTTAAATTGGTAGTGCTATTACCAGAGTTTATCACAACTTCAAAGGTGTTACAAAATATATCACAAGTTAACTAACTTTTTTTTTTCTTTTTGTTCGTGCAGTCCAGTCATATTAGATGGGTCTGTTTGTATTTTGCCATGTTCATAAATCTGAGCAATAGTACTATTCTGTCCATATAGAATAAGTGGACCATTTATATATACACATATATATATATTCCCAGTGCCTACATCAGCTTGCCATGACAAAATTAACATTGAAACGGGACAGCATTTGGCCAACCTGGGAGAATAAAATGTATTACAGTGTAAGGTTGTATGTTCAACAGCTCTTGATGAATGGACATTTGAAGAAAAAAAAAATGTAAAAAAAAAGTTTTAAAAAATAAAAATCGAAAAAAGAAAAAAAAATCCTCAAAACAAAGTCAATATTAAAAAAAAAAATTAAAAAAAGAAAAATAAATGTCAAAAAAAAAAAAAAAAAAGCAAATGTCTGTATGGGTTCAGACATGTCCCTTGTGATTATTAATTTTTATCCAAAGAGCAGCTATCCTCTTCGTGATCTATAAGAATCCAGTTTGGACCTGTATTCTCATGGTGCAAGGTTTACTTAGAACGTTAGCTTTATCAGGAACCAAAACCCTGTGAACCTGTGCTCAGCTGACAAATGACGAGATTGCAATGCATTTTTGTTCCTCCCCTCTTTGATAATGATAATATATATATATATTATAATTGAGATTTCCATTGCTGATACATACATACACATTATAAAATCATAGTTATACCCCAACGGATTATCGTCAAATTGGCATACTACTACTTCTACCCAAAATATGTGGTTTACAAATTGTTTTTATTGATGAATTGTGTAACTGTTTAATATTGCTGTATTGTTTTTGAAGTGAAGCCATTCCCCTGGCAGTCTATGCAGTGTCTCTCGAGTGAATTGTTAAATTGATAGCTGTCTTTGCTCTTAATGAATTTTTGACTGAGATGTGTATTATGTAGGGTTATATAGTGCTGCAGGATTATTGAGTGTCCTCCCCAACTTGTCAGGCTTCGGCTCTGTATGAGTGGGTGTGTATGTGCAGAACTGTGTGTGCTTGTGAATTCTGTGTGTGGCTGTGCGACTGCAGGCATGAAAGTGCAATCAGGCTCGCCATTTTGCCAAAGCTGTTGAGTTGTTGTAGCCTGTGACTACTGAAGACAATCAGAACTGTGCTTGGTGACTACTCCTGGTATGTGTGACACGTCCATTCGTCCTCACGCCATTGCTTTAATTAAAACTACAATAATTCGTCTCTTTGTATTTGTGCTCTTTGGTTTGTTACCATATCCATATTTGTACATCATTTTAGATTGGCTCTAAATTCCAATATGAAATCAGGCTATGTGCTATTTATTGAGTTATTGATTTGACTTTTGTATTTTTCAAATTTTTTTCCTCTTTTCATGTTTATTATTGTCTGTTTTAAAGTTTACTAGAGGCTCTTTTGTGGCATGACAACGAATAATCACTGTTAGTGCACAAGCGCAGCTAAGTGGACTGATCCTAACTGTCAACATATTCTACAATTGCATCTTATCTTTTTTTGTGCCACTATGTGGGGTGAGATTGTATGTTGTTTATCTCTGGTGGTTTTAAGTGCAGCATTATGCAGCAGGTATTCAGAGGAGGAGGAACACAAGAGTGATATTTTATTTTGTAATTTTTATTGATGACCATTTACTTAACTTCCAGCTAAGTAACCTGCTTTGAAAGTGCAAGAAATGTAGATCAAAAGTGTGCCTCTCAAGACAGCATTTCCAATGTGTAGTAATACAGTATTTTGTATGCTTTTTGTCTGTATTTTGTTTTTCAATCTTGAATTTCCTGTCGAGAGGATATAACTATGTAAATTAGATCTTTCAATAAAGTGATGATATCATAGATGTTTCCCGGTTTTTGTGTGTTTCATTTGTTTCTGATGGGTGGTTGGAAGGAGCTTCCTGGTGCTCTCTGAGCTACAGGGAAACCCATCAGGTTTGTGATGTCTTCGTCTTATGTCCAAGGATTGTCCCTTTGTGTTTTTGTTGCCAGTGGTGTTGAGGAAGGATTCCTTCACCCCTTGGGCTGGCATGCAGTCCTGCGAGGGAAATAATACTGGATACACTGCTGAAGAAT
This sequence comes from Mopalia kennerleyi, assembly GCA_034783855.1. Lineage (NCBI taxonomy): Eukaryota > Metazoa > Mollusca > Polyplacophora > Chitonida > Mopaliidae > Mopalia > Mopalia kennerleyi. The sequence continues at coordinate 5,107 of JAVFBX010067112.1, read as the reverse complement.
GTGATCATACAACTGGTATTTCTGCATTGATATTAACTGCTTAAAGGGAAACACCAACGACTTTAGACCTAAACTTATTACCTTTAATGAATATTTTCAAAGACAAACAACTGTAACTCACTTGCAATTGATTAAGCGTAACCGTTAATTATTTAATTTAAAATACGGAAGTGACGTCCGCGTTCGCAAAACCAAACGGTCACTTCTGTGGCTGTTTGCTTGTGGTTTGCGGCTTTCCCTTTAAGATGTTCAAAATGACAGGAGGCTTAGTGGTTAGAAAGTGCGCTTACTAAAGCCTACTTCGATGTCGACCCTCCTGTGTATGAGTGGGTCACACGATGTGGCTCGGGCCATTGCGAGAGTGGTTTGTACAAGGTTTCCTCTCGATTTTCCACCATAATAGTTTAAGGGCACTGTGAAGTGGACAATCTGCATATAAGTGAAATACCATCAAACAACAAATCGAAATGACAGGTTAATGATAGGCATAGCACGTGCACTTACATGTACTAATCTACCGTACTGCGTCGATGTACCGTTCACCGGATCGTGTCGACCATTTGGTATATGAACGAGTCCCACGGGGCTCCAGCAATCGCAAGTGTGTTTTTTTCAGGTTTCCCATCGTAATAAGGTTTGGTGAAGTGAACAATGTATCGTTGTATAAGTGAAATACCCTTGAGTACGACGTTAAACCTCGATCATACAAACAAATAAAAATAACAGGCCTGTTTTGTTGGGGAGAATAGACCGAACAGGGTCTATCCATGGTTTAGGCAAACTTATTTAGGAGGACCCATTTGAAGGTTTCCCAAATTATTTGCAGTGTTAGTCTAAATTTGCATTTGCTACTGATGTTAACATATTTTGTCAATTTGATCATCAGTGAAGCAATAAAGCTTTATTTATCATAAGCACACATTTATGTATTTGAAAAATACAGATTTTAAGGTTATCTCGCAAAAGATTACAGCTCAGGCCTAAAATGACAACACATGAGTTTGAAAAGTTTTAATCCTGATGGAAACGTGCAAAATTTTATTTTTCTGCATTAAAAAAATATACCTAGATGTGTGTCTAGATTCATGATGATGGTTTGATTAATAAACCAAAAAGTTCAGACCGAAAGAATTCAGTATCTATCTGTGGAGTAATTACTATACGTATCGAGGTAAATGAAACTTATCAGTGGTAGTTAAATAAAATATTTATTCTACCAGCTGACTGAATGCACATGAATGTTTGAACCGATCACTTGACCAGGAGGTCCCAGATACACACCCTAGTTGATCTATTAACCTATAGTCAATTGACTGAAGGTATAAACCAGCAGGGAACAAGGTTGTTATCCGTCTAGACCGCTTTTTAATCCTTTCCGTCAGCTTATACACATAATCTGAGACTCATATTTTTAGCTCGCCTGTATGAAGTAAGGTTACCTTTTTACTGTTGGCGTCCGCCATGTAAAGGCTTCTTGAATAAAATATACCAAGGGATTTTTTCTTACTTTTTACACGCAGTTTGCCCGATGAGAAAGGAAGAGATTATTAAAATTATATGGAATTCTGCCCATATTATTTATGTGAATTAAATAAATTTGCGTTTAACACCAGAACTCCAAATTGAATAGACTGATTGTCCTTAAATTTTTTGCAAATGTCCCACAACATGAGAGGAGAGGGATATCATCTGTTCAGCTCATTACATGCATATTAATTACTTAAACAAGCTTTTCAAGTAAATTTGCATTAAATACCATAACTGCATATGGAATTGTCTGATTGTCCTCAAATTTTGGGCAAATGTCACAACATGAGAATAGAGGGATATTATCTCTTCAGCTCATTACACGCATATTAATTACTCAAGCTAGATTTTCAAGTAAATTTGCGTAAACTTAAATACTATAACTCCGAATTGAATATCCCGATTTTTTGGCAAATGTCCCACATCATAGGGGGAGACTAATACTACTATTATTGCTTTGTCTGGTGTCCCCAACATAGGGGGAGGGATTAATTATGGTCAGTCCATCCTGTAAGATACGACGTGAATTTCAGTGTCTGGTTAAGGGTTATTGTGTTTCGTGTTGTCAAGAGTTCGGTTTAGGTTTAGTATTAACCCTAACACAGAACTAAAAATTCACGTTCTATCTTACATGAGGAAAAGGCCTTAATTATCATTTCAGCTCAGCAGATGCATATTATTTACTTTAACAGGTTTTTAAGTAAATTTGTGTTAAACACCAAAACTCTGCAAAGAAAGGAAAGATTATTCTGAAACTTTGAGTAAATATCACACAACATGAAAAGAGAGGGATATTGTCTGCTTGGTTCACTATATATGCATATTAATAACTCTGAGCTTTATGCAGACATTAAATTTGTTAACGAAGATGTTTAAAGAAAGTTGTTTTTTTCTTAATCTAAATTTTGCACCCCTAAGGGACCTTCCCCCAAATTCTTTAGGACTGAGACACAAGTTTAAAACACTAAAAACGGTTTCAACAGAAGGCAAGCCGTAAAGTATTCCTGGCCAGAAAAACAGGCAAAATATGTGGATTAAAACACATGAGATATGTTTTTTCTCTTCTTATGTAGTGCGCACAGGAGGCTGTCTGGACCTTTGCTCAACGGGAAGTCTATCTGATCAACAATACACATCATGACCTGCCACTCAGACAATTATTACCATTCTGAGCCATTGAATCTAAGATACAAGTGGACCATCTTGTTTTGCACTTTATTTGATGGTCTGGCAAACTTCACCCCTAATATTGGTGGAAATTAATGCGCGATGACCTGGCATAGCATACGAGAGTTGTCTTAGTCTCGATCACTATATAAATTTATCCAATAAAATTCCAAACATTATGTTGTATAGACTGTAACCGATTATACACATCTCCTACAGTTCCATGGCAACACTCATTTTCACTAATAATATGATTAACAGCAGTGAACAAGTGATATGTACAAGAACATATAAGAAATGCAATTGATCGACAAATTGTTATGCAAAACATGATTAGTCGCCAACACCAGATTAAATCTCTACTAGACTATTAGAGATGGAAACAGATGCATCTTCAGCAGAAAAGAGTTTTATTCTACTTTATTTTACTATTGGTGGCAGTTGGTAGACTGTTCGCATCAAACAAGGTTATTCAGCAAGCCTTAAGTGGGCTGTGTCCGATTTTGTGGTCCCTAATCGCTACTCAACACAAATATTCACGGCTTGTCGATATTAGTGTGATTGGGGTATAATGTCGTACTCCGGGGTATTTTACATAAATGACGAATTCTCCACTTCACATTGTTTCTTGCTTTAAAACAGTGGAAAACCCAGAAGAAACCTCGTTAAAACCACCCCTGGTATTGCTAGAGTCATCGTGTGACTGCAGCACACGATTGGGGGTTTAACGTTGTACTAAAAGATATTTCACTCATATGACGATGGACTGTCCACTTTACACTGTTCCTTGCCCAACTACGGTGGAAAACAGAGCAGAAACCTCGTAAAAAATCACTCCCACGACTGCCTGAGCCACATTGGGATGGTCAACAGATGACTTGATCCGGTGAACAATTAATCAAAGTCGGCTTAGTAGGTGGACATGCTAACCATTATCGTCTACTCATGGCTGTCTTCCTTGTGCCTGCATCTATTGGCCCTCTCACACAAAACCGAAAGCAAGTGCTCAGCGAAACAACAACCAGCCACAGAAGTGACCATTTGGTTTTGCGAACGCGGACGTCACTTCCGTATTTTAAATTAAACAATTAAAGGTTATGCTTAATCAATTGCAAGTGAGTTACAGTTGTTTGTCTTTGAAAATATTCATTAAAAGTAATAAGTTTAGGTCTAAAATCGTTGGTCTTTCCCTTTAAGCCACGGCCCTGCTAGTGGAATGAGTCGTCCATATTCATACCGGAGATAAAGGGAAAGACCACTGATTTTCCAACACATTTTCAAGGACAGCCATCTGTATTGCACTTGCAATCGAATTAGCCTAGCCATTAAATAGTTAATTTAAAAAGCGGAACTGTCAAGAAAACACAGTATCTCGTTCGTCTAGTTGTGGCTGTCCCCCTATTGCATGCAGTGGTGGCTGCTTTCACATAAAACTGAAAGTGAGGTTTCTGTCCCCAAGCGAAACAATCGCTTGTACATAACAAACTGGTACTAAAAAACGGATTTTTAATACTGCATGTCAGCTGAAAACATGCTAAACCTATGTGTTACTCAACGAGCTATTTTGATATGTATACAACAGATTAACATCGCACTTGGGTGGCAAAGTTTATGTATGCGCCGTGTTTTTACTGATGCCTTCCCATGCATTCCTTAGCACACAATCCCGTCTGTTAAATTAAAGCTATGCTTACTCATAAGCAAGTGTAATACAGATGTTTGTCTTTGAAACTATGCAATGAAAATAAGTTTAGGTGCAAAATCAGTGAACTTTCCCCTTTAAGAGTCGGACTACATGTTTTCTATCACTTCGCTAAACAGAGTAAGTAGCTGATATATTCCGGTTTAAGATACTAATAGACATAAGCTGGCAATTGGTTTGTTTGTTTGATCGGGGGTTTAACGTCGTACTCAGGGGTATTTCACTTATATGATGACGGATTGTCCACTTCACACTTGATCCTTGCCCTAGTATGGTGGAAAACCGGGAGGAAACCTTGAAAAAACCACACTCGCGATTGCCAGAGCCATATCTTGTGACATCACTTTTTGAAGTAATGAATATTTGGACAAACTTCAGAGTAACCTCTTCCATTGAACAATGCAAATTGGTCATAATATCCATTGGTTAAATGGCACAAACAACCAGTCTTAAGGATCAGAAAATGTTAAGAAAAATTGTGTTTTTACATTTAAAAAAATCTTGAACTTTGCTTAGTTTTTTCTTGACGTCAAGAAAGTACTTACCGTCTACGACCTTATCATTCGGACGCTCTAATTTTCGGACAGTCTCACAAACGTGAGAGAGAATAACTTACTAGGCCTCTATCTGTCCAAAATTGACCACTCCCCCTGAGAACAGTTGAACTCTGGCTGTAGGAAGATCCAAGGGACCGCCGAAGTAGGGGGAGTA
>JAVFBX010067001.1:0-16947 GCA_034783855.1 Mopalia kennerleyi | reverse complement strand
TTATTGAACTATTTTACTGATGTTAGGCTTACCTGCTGTGATATCAGGGTAACACGTTCTATGCTAAAATAACATGATTATGTACCAACCATGGGGCATACGCCTAAATCGATGAATTTGTGATTGAATTGGAAGAGTTTGTAGGTTTAAAAACAGAAACAAGTTGAAACACTGATATTTCAACCATATTTTTAACGTAGAGAAAGAAAATGTGCTTGTCTCGCAAAAGATCTTTAGAGTATAGCGAAGGCCTATATATATCATGCAGTTGTGATTTAGCGATTTTTAGTCCTTCTTAATTATGGGTCAAGATAAATTGCCCGTTTTCTGTGATTTTGAATATTTAAGGGGCAATTTTTCCTGTTAATCTTTTTATAGCCGGGTGCTTTAAACTCATTATTTTTGTGTCCCAACCGATTTGATCCACGGTTGTAGGTATATAAATGCCTATACTTGTCTCTGCAGTTGTTTCAATAGAACATGATATAAGGATAATTCTTCGCTTTTAATTAAGCGACACCCCTGTGCCAGTGTGGTTAATTTTTAGAAATAGATTGAGGACTAAAGAGTTACATGGACCTGTATATGTCATACAATTGCAACTTTACGTCTTTTTTCTTTCTTTTCTTTTTTTATTCTTTTGGTTCGCGGGAAATTGACCATTTTCTCTGGTTTTGAATACTTATGGAGCCATTTATTCCCGTTAATCTCTTTATAACCTTAAATGCGATGAGAAAAGATTTACGTGTTTGAAATAAGTTGTTGTCTCTTCTTAAAAGTGTAAGAGATGAATTTCTGAGGAGGGTTGACTCCTGACCTCTATATGCTTGGGCGCATCTCGAGACCCCATCAATTCAATCTTCATCGTTTGCCTTTTGGTTCATTCAGTCACAGGTCAAGCTGGTCTTCCATCCTTGAAAAGCTCATCTTGAAAAGTTTTATTAAAAGTCTTGTGGTCGGTCTAAAACACATATTGGTTGACACGATGTTTTTTGTTACTCTCTTCACTTTCTATTGTTATACGTGCTCATCGGGGCATCTGTCCAGTGTCATCCCAGATGCGGCGGATGACACGTTGATGGCTGGGGAGAGCAGACACAAAAGGACTTAAGAATTCAAAGAAAAAACGAAACAAACACTCCTCAATAAACTAATCTCAGTGTGGATCTTTAGGATTTTCCAATCCCTTTATCTGCTGGTATAAACAGCCAGGGCCATGCATCCAATGTGCAATTTAATGAGGACTAAAGCACTTGTCATGGCTGACCAAAAATAGCGGCACACCTAAATGCTTCTGTGACCATGGACATCTCTGGTTAAACAGCTGATGAGCAGGGAGTTGTAGCGTGCCACAATGTCATACCCAATGTACATGTTTCCACATTCAGTTTAGTTGGTTTCTAATCTACACTATGGAAATGATGTGTACTATACAAATCAGACGTTCATTGGCGTCGAAATACGTTTTTGTGGACTATTCTTAAATTTTGTTCTGTATAAAGATTTGATATCCAAAAATATGATGATTATTACAATATCATCACAATTTGAACTGCTACGCAACAATAACCCCAAAGACCAAATACTATTTCCGGATTTTTGTTAGTACAATTTTGATTTTTATCCTCCAAAAGATGCTCCTTTTAGAACATGTTTATTATTCATGACAGCCTATAGGTTCTTTCGTGCTTAACTACTTGTAATCACTGGTGATATGTTGTGTCCTACGTGTTTAATCGTCACGAAAAGTCATATACTACGAAGATTAATTTATTTCATAGCTAAATAAATAAATAAATAAATAAATTTTATGATAAATACAAGCCATGATCTATTCTGTCAGTTTCAGTTATCGGTAAATTAAAATAAAACCAATTCTATTTTTTTAAATTTTCATTAGAATGACGATCTCGTGGTTGGCATAAATCCCTTGCACTCGTATAAATATTTGTACAGTTTGGGGAATAGTTTAAACACACCCTTGAATATTTTTGGTTGATAGTACGAATTCTTTCAACATTTTATAAATGAAAATTATAGCAATAGATTCATGAGAAAAACTGGTGAAAATATAATACATGTCTGGATAAGCTGGATAAGCTGATGTAGATGTTCCATTTATTCCTGGCAGTGAGACTGACAGTTGTCTGCCAGTGAAATGTTCTGCCCCTGTGCAAGCAGACCGTATAGATAGAGGGGACTATAGCAGTCTACCACTACACTCTTCCCATCTAGTGCGCTGACTATAATTAACGTCAAACGAGGAGCAGACTTGGATGATATGAAGAGTGTCATCACTTGGGCGGATTCGAATTCTGCAATAGAGGAAACTGCAGATGTCAGAAGAACTGTGTTACACGTGTTATCTATTTATGACCTTTTCATAATAAGTCGATGCATGCGTTAATTATACCAGAGCCTTGGAAACGAATTCACGTATATAAGGTGTGATCAAAAGTTAAGAAGTGTATATCACTTTTTGTGTACCGAGTTGGCGTCTATATTTTTTGCTTCGTGATGCCAACAAGGCAGACACTGTTGAATGTTTCGAGGTCTTTAGGTATCAATCGCACTTTACTGCACTTTTGTTTGCGTTTATATAGCGATCATGGTGACATATTGCTTAACCCTAAAATAATTGAAATCATGTTCTTTATTCTCTAATTCTTTCGTGAACAATCATTACACAATATTTTCCATATGACTTCAATGTCTTCAGATTCAACTACTTCCATATGACTGGCGGAAGTGGGATCATCCTGTCGATATATCAGGTTCTACATGAAAACGACCTTTGAAATCAGATCGAAACGTTGTGACCAATAACGAAATATTTGTTATCCATATAAAATGTTCTCACTTGTTAAGTTTACATCCTGTTATTCAGGTGGATATTACACAGTATCCGATATTCGACGGAAGCATTGTAGTTTGAGAAAATATACAGTGGCTATACTTCATAGAAACTCCTACCTATATATTGCTTGGAACTCACTCTTACCACTAGGCTAGACATTGGTCCATTCTAACTGTATGCGTTTCCTTTCATGGCGATTCTTCGCGGAACGTGTGTGGATCTGCATCAGAAACAGAAATCAGTGTTTCACGCTTGATCATCATTGGTCTCTGGTAGAAAACGTTTGACCTATTATGTGCTTCTTAAACTAGCACAGACAGGCTGCGCTTGACATGGTCTCTGGTAGGAAACGTTTTACCTACCATGTGCTTCCCAAGTTAGCACAGACAGGCTGCGCTTGACGTGGTCTTTGGTCAGAAACGTTTTACCTATCATGTGCTTCTCAAGCTAGCACAGACAGGCTGCATTTGATGAGGCCTCTAGTCCAGACAGCGCTTGACAAGTTATGTGCACGATTGGCTTTTCACGCACTTTCTCGCGTTACTTGTCATCTACAGACAGTCAGCCAACATGTTAACTTTAACGTCGCGTGATGTTTTACCTAGAATAAATGCACATGACATGGTCTCTGGTAGTAAACGTTTTACCTAGAATGTGCCTCTCGATCTTGCCAACACAGACAGCGCCTGACGTGGTTTCTGGTAGGAAACGTTTTATTAAGCATGTGCCTCTCGATCTAGCTCAGACCAGCTGGACGTCAAATCGCCAATATGCCATACGGATATTTTGTTTATCTTAGTAATGCTGTTTATCGTTAACAGAATTAGAAAAATTGTTGTACATGCTTTTCTTTATAAGAAAATGTTTAAATGGTCAAATTTGTAATAACACAATATAAGCAGTTGGTTTACATGTAATATACAGTATATTGTAATCCCAGGAACACAGAGCGACAAAATAAACATGTTCAGGGAAACATTCCTTATATAAGCATCCATTTGCGATTCGTTATAATAACAATTTAACAGACTATTGCTTTTTGATATATCTATCCGATTAAACTAAGATGGAGTCAAATATACGGTTATACTGTTGACCCGAAAGATAAGAAAAGCCTTTACATATAACGATAGTCCAAACAGGTCTGTTTGAAAAGGCTACTTGTGAAGCATCTGTATATGTACAGTAAGTCAGAGGTGACAGTCAAGAGCCTGACCTATGACCTCTGTGGGCCGATCCTGTCACATCAGACATATAGGTCATGACCTTGGATGTTCTTCAAATGAGATAGCTATCCAAACAAACAGTACAACAGTTCGGCAGATGAGCGCAGATAATGGCTGCTAAGAATGTCGTTGACGGTTTATCTATTCACTATTGGGGATTATTTCTCGTTCAACAATGTATACTGGTGAGCGACGAGTGTGCAGTTGATAGTATCAACATACGATAAACTAACTTGGGCTTCTTCACTAGCTTGGACCAATAAACCAGACCACTGTTCCAGAAGTGAACATCAGATCAATTCATAAACTCTACAAAAACAACCACAGCTAGCAATTCGAGTTGATATTGCTTACTAGTTGAAGAGATGGTCATTTAACACGATGGTCTTTCTGTCAATCAGTTTTTCGCTTATCAACTAACCACACTTTAGCGACGTTAACTAAACTCCGAGTATACCGAGGAGCTGGTGGCCTGTTAAGCCATTAACGACAATGGTTTCTGGTTTCACGACAATAAGAAAGTATTAAATACATTTTAAAAAATCGTACTCAATTGTTTGTGTTTATATTTGGACGTCATATGAAGACAAGCTGCTTTTTCAGGGTCTTCTTCCACATCATCAGCATTCCGTCGAATTTAAGTTCAGTGAGAAAATTTGAATTGAATTTGTGGGAACACGTGGGGCGAGGCTGTTCGGTAGATCGGCCTGTAGAGAGGCTGTAATTTCTCTAGATAAATTGGTTTCTCCAAGCGCTATCAACGACTATAGCGGACTAAAAGTGTTATTAAAATCGTCGCTATGGGTCGTTGGGGCCATCAATACTTTTTCTGTCAGTTTTGAAGGTCTTAGCCGGAAACCAAAGACCATTTCCAAACACGAATACATCAGTGAGGCTTAGCGTGCTGACATCAGGGTTATTTATCACTTTAGTGGAAATGAAGTAAAGAGGAAAACGCTGGAGTTTGATTGGATAATGGTTGTTGTGAAATCTACCTCCTTGGAGAGAAATGCCAGCGCCTACTATCCACCAAATGATTGATAAACCCAATATTTTTATGAGCCTGACCCTCGGCCATACGGTTTCAATTAAAGGGTCGCTGGGTTTTTGTAGACTGACATTGATGACAGTGGTTCGTGGAAGCAGAAGACTAAAGGTCACAGCTCCCACTATCTTTATATTATTCGGATGCGCCCAGCCCTAACAATCGAACCTGAGTTGGTGTATAGGATGCGTGGCCTGTCTCACTGTGCAGTATGTATAGTTCAGCTTGGGACAAAAGAACCGAGTAATAGGGCAGCCCCATGCTCCCGGTATTTGTCAGCAGTATAATGGGGTTGTTGTGATGGAGGGGGACAGGGGTTAGATTAAGGGTCAGATGATACTGCCAAAGGTCCTGACCTCTACTACCACCAACAAGAAGCTCCCCTCCTGCCATCACATATCATCCTTCCCAATAAAACTACTGAATATGTATCAGTCTGACAAGCTACGGGGCCGTCTGTCGTATTTTCTTCCTCAACTTTCCCCTTTCTCTTCGTCGATTCAGTTTTCAGACAATCGCATCTATTTCCCTACAGTCTGTGGGATAAAATCTAATTGAGAAGACGCATCCTAGAGGTGTACATCTTGACGGAAAGCGATTATATAGCGACTGGCTAAAACAGGCAGCTTTCCAAGCCACATCTGATGTGGATTTGTAGATGTCTACATGTCTTAACATCCAGCTCTTTATCAGCTCCATCAATGCTCCTCTATTGAGTGTGAATTTTGATGAGCAATAAGTAGCATACAACGCATTGATATGTGTCTTCATGTAGAAGAACTTAAAGTTTAGATAACTAAAATAAATAATGTGGCCATTTAATACAAGCCTTGGACCGAGAAATTTTAATTTCTATGTTTATTTTCTTTATAAATTTAATGGAAAAATATCTCTACCCATTAAGTACATACAAAACTTTTCTTCGTCACTTGTCTAAGTGTGGTTGTAAAAGGCAAGTATTCCTTTCAGCTGATGCTGTGTAAAGATACAATATAGAGGGCATGCCATTGAACGACTGCTGAAGGCAAGTGTCAATTTGTTCTCTGCACTTCAGCGACTAAATCAACTCAGTGAATTCAGTGGCCCGAAAGGCGAACATGTATACACGTTTACTTACCTATTTGATGTTTGTCTTCATGTTGTTTCGTGTTTTACTGTCACCAGAGGGTCGCATACCTCAAATGTTTACAATGAACATGTGTTTTGGCCGGCCATTTACAACAACCCTACCTGTCGAACTTCGCACTTTCCTCGAAATTATTTACCCTTGAAACACACCTGCAGACCGGAATTCAAATTGAGTTCATTTAATGTTTGATTTCCCTGTTTGCTATCACATTAAGAAGATTAACAACATAGTAAATCTGTTTTCAAAAGGTACTCGGGGAAATTTATTTAATGCTGTCTCGGAATTCGTGAGCTTAATTCGTTAGAGACTAGTAAGACATTGAATGATTTATGTTTCTGGTGGTCTTACCTTTTCGTTCGGAATCCGGTTTTCTAGAAATCACTAGATGTAAAATATTTCTTATAATTTGTTTAAAATGTAGCGATTTTTGTAGCGATTTCTTTTTAAATTGAAAAATCGCAAAAGTTGTTATATTTTACAGTACCACAAAGGTTTGTCTGATCATCGTTACGTATCTTTGTTTTTAGTTTAGTTTGTTTTGATATTGTATTCCAAACAGACCACAAGGGCATAAACTATAGTCGGCGGATAACTCTAGTACATGAGTAAAACAATTAAAGAAATTAAACTATATACACATATTAAAATGCATCATTACATATTTAAGAATATCTGAAAACTAGTAAACAAATCAATATATGTGTTAATGGTAGACTCGTTTTTAATAAATTGAATCAGTTGAAAGTTGATAGTTGACCACCAGTTTAAGAGCATTCATACACCACAAATGGAAATCAATTTGACTTGGTTTGGTTAAGCGGTAGATCGGCTACTGCTTTGATTCGTTTGTTTTCATTGTCGTGTGTTGTAGCTTCTGTGGAATTCCGTTGTTTCTTCAAGAAGTGTATATTTATTTTATACTTTGAGAATAGTTTTACTGTTGATTTAATGCTCTTTCCTGTCCGCGTACATCTTGTTGTTGTATATACATTTATTAAAGTTTAGACTCACCGTTTCTTTAACTAAAGAGCTCCACAAGGCTGATTCGTTGGACTTTTAACCAACTGCGGAAATTGGATTCAACTCCCAAGTTGCAGGGAATTTATGATAATACGGGGAGGCCTTGCTAACTCTAATGATACTTGTGTGATTATGCTAACGTTTCATGCTTCAGTTCCTGTATTGTTGTCGTAACAAGGCCGCGACACTCTTACCGCGGCGTTCGCGACTAGATCGCGAGTGTTTTCGCGGTGAAATCAAGGAGTTCTTTTCACCGCCTTACTCGTTCGCATAAAGACAGGCAATATCGATTGGCGATGTTATCTCCGGGCATTGTCATCCTCTGCAGTTTGTGAAAATGAGAGCCCCTGATTTCTACGGTTTCCTATGTGGCTGACCACTGATTGGGAGCAGTGTTCCATTGGTAAACCACAGTAGCGGCTCCCCTTAACAGTTCTTATTCTATACGTCAGATCTGTTGGCATTGTCCGGCGGACATATCGTGGCAGTGGTCAGCTTATCCGTAACGGTGTCAAGTTTCTCGCTTAACTAAAGCAGCTTAGTAAAAGCTGACATCGGCTATAACATAAACCTCTTTATCCGTCCTTTAATGCTTTACCCATTGGGGAGATCCAATTTAAACGGATGGAATTACACTAAAACAACAACACCAATAACAAAAAATTTCACATGGGACCCTGTTGTATTGTTTCATAGTAGATAAACTCGAGCCAGACATCATATCTGCTTGGCAAAAGCATAAAAATAATTATTAATATAATTTATGTTCAACTTTATTTGTCATACTAATTTCTGCTCTGATTTCAATTTAATACAACCGCCAATGAAAGTGAAAAAAATATCTGAAAATGAAATAAAGACATTTAATACATAAAAACGTAAACCAACTCGAAAAGAAACGAATTTACTGAATAATCTTATTGACTAAATTAAGAAAATATTCAATTCGAAAATAAATCTCCCCCAAAACGTCATGCCGTATGGTAAAATACATTGGCAACTGACGACATCCATGTTTTAACTATGTAAGAGAATAAATACGCTTAATTATCTCCCTTGGAAATTTCTGACCATGACGTATAGCTCTCATATAAATTCTGTGGAAATATTAATCAGCTTTGAAGAAAAAAGAAAAAGAATAACAATACATTTTAAAGAAGGAATTATCTTTTTTGACGGAACACGGGTATTGCTCGCTTTACGTTTAGTGTCTTACCTATAATGAGGTATATAGCAGCTGCGACAGAGGGAGTTTTGGTCGATTTAACCTGATGAAACAAATGTTCAAACCCTGTTTTCTTCATCTGTCTACATTTCTATTGAATACTTGACGAGCATATTTTTGTTTGTCCAACAAGGTTTAACCTACGTAATACAATCGAAATTTGTTTTCCACTTCTTTAAATTATATATGTGTTAAAAAACGAGCTTCTCTCTTTAAAAGTGACATATAAAGTTTTTGTGTGATTTCAAGTGCGTAAATGCAAGAACTTGCGTGTTTCTCATCGATCAATTGGGGTTTATTATGATGAACACGTTAACCACGTGCCCCAGCAATCTCTTATAAGCCACATCAGAAATACTCTATGTTTATAACGAACCTTGGTTTAGATTTAATTAATGACGTTTCTGTATGTAACATGACACTTAATGGCTCCGTGATTTGAGAATCACTTTGAAAGAGCCCGTCATTATCAGCCTTCAAACGTATACCTTGATTGAACATATCCTATTATATTCAGATGATTTCAAGACGGTTTCTATTAATTAAAGATGACAGAGAGTCTTTAATCAGAGCAAGCAATATTTAGCTATTGAAAAACAATATAAGGATATGTTATATACTAAAATGAGAAATATATACTGTATCGATAATAAAGAGGTATATACTTCAGAAACTTGTCATACTGTTCCGCATATACAGATGTTTTCTGGAAGCAAAACATTTACACTTGAGAAAAACGACTAGGTACTTATCATAAGAAATCCAAGCACATGGAATTCCTGTTAAAATTGTAAAAAAAAAAAATATTGATTTCGTTCTCTATGTCTATTAACATCTGCATGCTAGAGTTAAAATGCTATAATTATCAACGTTTCAATATCCATGCAACAACACACATAGTTGTTTAAGCTTATACTTTCAGTAAAATCATCATAATTGTACATCTTTAATGACAAATACAATGCAATTTGTAGAATTTTCATCTAGTTTTGAACAAGTTTGTTCTAAATCTTTATCGGTGCGTTTGGTCGAGACAATTAAGAGCCCATTATCGCATGTTTAAAGCAGTGCAAATGCCTACCCTACCCTATATGCTTGGAAAATACAGACAAGAGTACTGTTTATGGATACACTGAGTGTAATACAGTCAGACTTTTAATTTATGATGTAGTTTTAGTGTGATTTGGAATAAATCTGATATTTTGCCTTGCTTTAAATTGAGGAAACAAGTGCTACATCTTCGGTAGAGTGTTAGGCCTGTTACCCAAAGGTCCCGGGTTTGAATCCTGGTGGAGGCAAGCACATTTTTCTCTCATCGTTTATTCAATTTATATATTCTAAAAAGCGAAGAGAGAAAAATCGGCTTGCCTCCACCGGGATATATATATATTTGATGAATATATTTCCAAAAAATAAAAACAACCGCTGTCACAGTGATATGTCAATCAATTATAAACCACTGGATCATTTCAATATTGAGCTTTTAAATGGGCTGTAATCTCGTGTTGTTAACAGCGATCTCGCTGATATATATAGTAACTGACAGGATTCAGAAAACATATAGCATTTATTTACCTCTTATTTGTTTTTATATTAATAAGTTTTTTTCTTTTGTCTTTGATTTAACATTGTTTGTAAATTATACTTAGAATTTCAAAACCTTTTATCGTCGTGACTTTTCATTTCAAAATCATTTGACGGTTTGGTACAGTGTTTTCTATGGCGTCCGATTTACAACTTACTGTAAAATTCGTTCTTAAGCCTGCCTCGCTTAAACGTCGCTTTCTTCAGGTGGGAATGCTAAGATAAAGGATGCCAAGTAAATACAAATAGCAATTTATCCGGCAAGCTGACAGAGCTGCGTAGAACAGGATGAATTAATTATAGATTTAATCAATTTGTGGTTATAGATATTGGTTGATAATGACACTGATTTGGATAGTGGGCATTCCTGGTTAGCCGCAAGTCCCAGTTAGAAGTCCGGCCACTGACCAGATGGATCTGTTTCGGCCGGTGGTCACTTATTGCAACGGTGGGATTGTGTTTAATCATTACCAGTTATAATTGAAGTTTGACACAGCCCATTGATGTTTGTGAGATGGGAAAGATAAACCGACATTAAACCGGTATCGTGCTGTGATTTTGACGCATCCATCGGAAGACACGCTTAACTATGTTAATCATTGTCTAATCAACCATGGAGTTTTAAATTAAAACCAATATTAAACACCCATATTGCACCGTGGTGATCTATGGTATTTTAGTAATGAATCTGCTGCGATACTAACTTTTTAAAAGGGAATTCAGGTATCGACTATGTTTTTCGTATATTAAGTATAGCTGCATTTAACAAATTTATACTACTGTATATATTTTAAGAAGGAATTCCGACTCATAATGTTGAGCTTTTTCCATTAGTCATCTTAAGAAATCGGTTTTCTAAGACGTGACAAAATATTACTAGAAAAATAAAACTTTATTGCCGCGTTTTCCTAAACAGTTGGCATTACGAGGTGTAATGCATTTCTTAATCTTAAAACACCATATGAAACCATTGTAATGTGCATTGTTCTATTAATGAACCTGTTCATTGACAATTATTTGAACGCAATTTACTATTGTCTTTGCAAACAGAAAAACAGAAGCAAACAACCACATTAAATCTAAGGGCAAAATGAAGCCGGTCTGACTGTGGTGTCTTTGTCTTTCGTCTTGTGTTACGTCCTGCGATTGTCCTGTCTTGTCTTTGTTTGTTACCAATGGTGTCATGGAAGGCGTTTTATCCATGGGACTGACACAACGTCATGTGAGTGAAATAACCATAAGTATGACGTTGAACCCCCAATCAAACAAATCAGAAATCCTATTTAAAACACCCACACGAGAGCACAGTCAGAGTTCACAAGATTGTTGTGGAAGTATAAATTCCCTAACACACATATCTGTAGTTTCATAGGGATACATTCACACGGGAGTGGGATAATCTCACCTATTCGCTTGCTGGACTGGGATGAGTTTTTCAAAATATAAACTAGGCTTCATTTCGCAACGTTAAAAGAAACTCAATTGTGACGTGACATAACAAAACAACGTTTTAAAGTTAATAACTCCTTTTAACCTTTTTCAATGTGCAACTTTCATTTACATCCGTTTTGGATAATGTCAGATCGACATCTCAAGTTTGTTTTACACTATGGATAGTTTTCCACGTAGTAATAATATGTCCCCCTGTTGATGTGGACATTTTGGACAGTTCTCTCATTTAATTCCCTGCAAAACCAAAACTCAGCTTTAAATCAAAAAATATATCAAGGTATATAAAAGGCAACACTTTGTTTCTGTTATGATAAAAGGGTGATACAATTCTCGATTCACACGATTCTAAATATATTCTAAACTCTTTTCTAACTATATTTTCTGTAGTCTTAAAATACAATAAGTTTGACACTTGCAGTCTCCTGATAATGGGCGATTGCCAGAAGCAAGATGAGAATGTCATTGCCATCCGATTCCCCCACACCAATACACTTTGAAGCTCCTATAGGAGACGGAAATGAGGTTTAAGATGCGGTCTTTGGAGTTCTGTTCCACCCCCTGCGTCATCACATCTTCACGCAGAACTCGGCTCTATCAACATACTGAAGATGTGATATGAAATTATTAATTATAATAAGTGTGAGGGGAGAGAGCGATAAGTGCGCTAAGAGGAGGAGGCGAGGCTGGAGTCCGTCAACCTGGGACTACCTCGTGGCTGCGGCGAACCTAGACCGATCAAATTGACATTAGCACCAGTAATTAATTGAGTTTCAAAATAATCAAGCGTACTCCAGGGTGAGATTGTGCCGGTTTTGTGTTCGTTCTAACCTCAACGGGAACTCTGTGACCATCAGCACTGACATATGGCCTATAGTTCGAGGCAATTTCCCTTCAAACCGCTGGGATATAAAAACAAATACTTTCTATGGAATGGAAAGAAAACATGATTAACTCGGCCTTTTTTCTCCACTCTTGATGACAAAGTTTTCATCCATATAGTATTGCTTGGCGTCTTGGATGTAAAAGGAGAAATGATTGGCGACAGCTATAGGCACCCTGGTGTAATTCTACTTCGATAGGGGATTTGCTGTAACTGAGGATGACACCTTAAATTTATCAGTCTATCAATTTGATTAACTCTCCTACACATTCTCTTTATCATATTCAGTCTTTTGGGGAGAAGCCTAAAGCTTTATTGGTTGATTTGGGTATCTTTTTTTCGTCACATTGGAAATTCTTTAATTTACATGCCTGCAGTTCAAGGACTCAACAATAGTCACTTATATGATTAAGATATAATGGTTGTTGACATAACCTATTAGAAATCAGAAAAGTGAACGAAAAGGCTATGAAAAGGTAAACAGGTTATTGGTGAACGCGTTGTGTAAATAAGATGACAAGGTTTTCTAAAATGGCGATAGCGAGTGGGCTCATCTATTTAGGTATCGATAAGGTGTCGCTTTGTCGATGTTTAGACCGCGTTTTACAGTTGTGTAGGCAAATGCATCGTTTGACTGTCGTGTAGGTATCGTTTTACTGTCGTATTAGCCTCGTTTTACAGTCGTTTGCGCAAAGGCCTGGTTTTACTGTCGTATAGGCCTAGTTTCACTGTCGTGTAGTCCTCGTTTTAGTTTTATTGTCGTGTGTACGCTAAAGCATAGTGTTACTGCCATGTAAGCCTAGCTTTGCTGTGATGTAAGCCTAGTTTTACTATCGGGTAGACTTCGTTTTACTGTCGTGTGGGCCTAGTTTTACCTTCGTGTAAGCAAAGGCATAGTTTTACTGTCGTGTATGCCTCACTTTACTGTCGTTTAGACCTCGTGGTACTGTCGTGTACACAAAGGAGTAGTTTTACTATAGGCCCCGCTTTTCAGTCGTGTACGCAAAGGAATATATGTTTACTGTCGTGTAGGCCTAGCTTTACTGTCGTGTAGGCCTTGTTTTACTGTCGTGTAGGCTTAGTTTTACTGTCGTATACACAAAGGCATAGTTTTACGGTCATGACGGCATAGTTTTACTGTCGTGTACGCAAAGGCATAGTTTTACTGTCGTGTTGGCCTTGCGTTTCTGTCATATACACAAATGCATATAGTTTTACTGTCATGTAGGTCAAAGAGATCAATTCCAACGAAATTATATTTTGTTATACAGCAATGATTTTCATGTATATAGGTAGGTTATACTGTTCATATCTAAGTAAGATATAAGTCAGATAGTTTACTAACATCCGCTAAAAATAAATATTTACGCGGAAATTACAGATATTAAAATTTTCCCCGAAGTGTGTTGAAGGGTTGTTATAACCGATTTAGTTACTTTAGACGTACATATGTATGTGACCTTTGCGTTGTTTTATTTAGTAAAATGAACCCTATTTTTATATATTTAACTGCGCGGTCATACAATTACAGTATATTTTTATCGTTCGGAAAAACCTATTATCGCATGGTGTAAGCAAAATGTCGAAATAAATAGAGGTATGCAACAGTGTTCCAAAACGCTGTATGTGGTCCGGTTTTCATTATTACAATTGTAGCCCAATCACAAAATTGCATCATTTTATGAGATTGAGTTATTTTTGTCACAGTAATTTTGATCACTTACAGTGATTATAGTCATGTACTAACTAATTTATTTTCTTCCTAGCTCACGTCTAAATGTTGCCTGGGCGTATGCTAATGAAATAAACTGCGACCTTTTTTCTGTTAGGGTATAGATGTCGCTGTTATGGTAATTATCATTAAATCCCAAGGGTCAATATTTTTTTCAAAAAGCTCCAATATAGTGAAAAAAGAGTAAAGAGAAATGTCATAGGTTCATATGACCTATGTGACAACGTTCTTGTATAAATGTCAGGAGCAGGACCTTTATGCTGGCTCTAGCCGCCCGCCATTTACCGCACACAAACACCAAACATGTATTAGTTTAAGTCTTTTATCTCAGTCGGTGACCTTTGCATCCTGCAACATTAGCGACACTGCTGATACACAAGTAGAGTAAAAAGAAAAACATTAGGGCCAACATGTACTGTCAACAGCTTGACGAACACCATCGCAGAGGCTCGAAAAATGGCTTTTTATAACTTAGAAAACTCACAGCATCAAGTTAATCAATAGTTCTACTGTGTATTTGGTTTGACTTCAAAGTACATTAAATCAGCTGCTCTGGTGTTTATTATGTGTGAAAAATGTAGATATACATATATTTCCAAATAGTACCCACACCGGTACCAGACGTCGACTAATTAAAACCAACGACTAATCTCTTGATCTTCAGCAACTTTCATCGGAACGATCTCTGGAATGAGATTAAAACGTTCTGAAATTTATTTCAGAGACTGAGTATATCGTAACGGATAGCTATAGACACCTCAACATAAGTTACCAACTTCATGTATTATCAAACCTTTGCTTCTATTAGCAAACTATCAGACACGTGTCAACCATTGGATCAATATCTAAGTTTTAAAGTTTTTTCCAATTATAAGCCTTATCATAATACTGACATGCTGTAAGCCTGTATTAAACACGTTATTGCTAATTTGCTAACATTCTCGTGCGGGTTAAGATAGTTTACATAGTGCTTGTTGTTGTTTAATAATAGTTACTATATTTCCAAATGTTCATCAAATCGGGGATTTAATTTGATTTCAGATTATGAACTCGAGTACTGATTGTGAAGTGCTCTTCAAACTATGTCCCTCTGTCTAGCCAAGGCCGTGTCCAGAGTACTTACTTGTTGTCTTTACTTTACATTTGATGAACACTAATTGTCCATCAAACCACTTTTCATATTATTGAGACCCGCGGCCGTGGCTTAGTGGTTAGCGAGTGCGCTTACTAAGCCTACTTAGATGTATACCTTTCACGGGATCGAGTCCGTCTGTCGACTAGGCCTATCAGGTGTATGAGTGAGTAAGATTCGCCCCGGTTTTCCACCGTAATTAGGCAAGGAACAATGTGAAGGGGACAACCTGTCGTCATACAAGTGAAACACCATTGAGAACGACGTTAAACCCCAATAAAAAAAAAACAAACACATTTTATTGTTGTATTAGTGTGGGAATTTACTATTGGAGTTAACAACAATCAATCCATCTTTAAACTAGAAATAATATCCGCATAGCCAAACTTTAACAGTCTCCCAAAATGTACAACTGTAACATTGAACTTAATTAACTATAAGTAAATGAACAA
This sequence comes from Mopalia kennerleyi, assembly GCA_034783855.1. NCBI lineage: Eukaryota > Metazoa > Mollusca > Polyplacophora > Chitonida > Mopaliidae > Mopalia > Mopalia kennerleyi. The sequence goes on along the minus strand of JAVFBX010067001.1, from coordinate 1,213 downwards.
TAATTGTGCATCACAAGCTTGCTGAAAGTTACTGAAAGGCTAGCCAAGAGTTTTAGTCCGATCTACTTTGCATTACAACCCTTGGCGGATCATTTGCATATAATCGAACTCGGCTTCCAAGCGATTGATTGGATGCGTAGGAACTTCTTTCCAACCAATCAGATTTTGTGGTACGAGAAGAGTAAAAATGACAGCGATATTCAATAATGAAAGTGGGATGTGTTGTCAAAAGAGATATCTTCGTGGTATTCAATCAACTCAATGTGAGCATTGCATATGTACCCACCCCTACATAAACCAACTGTCTATATATACGCCAGTAGTGCTTTACAAAGTTTAACTAGTTGTCGAAACTAGAGTATAACATTCAACATAATAGTATGTTATATGCGTTTTAACTCGAAACTTGGTCATTTTATCCACCATGGGGCGTAACTGTTGTTCTAGTTATATGTGATTAATCGGCCAAGGGTTGTAATGCAAAGTAGCTCGGAAAAAACTATTGACTAGAGAAGATGCTGAGAGGTTCAATTCTTCCGTACCAGACCCTCGCTATTTGTCTATTAGTACATACATGATGTATGAAATATGAAGTACATGTAAACCTCGCAGACATTTATTAATTCTTAGATTCAGGAAACAAATTTGGTTTATATAATATATTTTCGAGAATAGAATTCAAATTAATCCAATTCCTTGTGTTATTTTCTGTTTAGTGATATTTCAGAAGTAAAGTACAAAAATGACGTATACACAATCGAATATTTTCAAGACAAGAACATAATCCTTTTGAAAATGACAAATATCTGTTTTGGTCTAATGAAGGAAATAGAAAAATTTAAAGGTGTAAAAAGAAGAAAAAAGAGCGAATGAATCAATAAATTAATACACTGCTCAAAGTATTTACGATATTACCCAGCCAAGTTTTCCTCTTCCAGCATTCTGTGGTATCCTGACCCAGGAAAAAATACTTTTACGTAACAAGCTGGTGATCTTTCAATTTCAAGGTGATTTTATTTTTATTGTTTGCGTACATTAGTAAGCATTAGGTAATTAAACAGACCTTTCACATTATCAGCTGATCCCCAAGTTACTGCATGAGTGCGGTCATTCCTTTCAGAGCCCAAAAGTACGGAGTTGATTTGATTTGATTTAATTTTTGATTTGATTTATTTCAATCCAATACCGGCCCATGGACCCACTTACAGGACAG
>JAVFBX010066890.1:0-16947 GCA_034783855.1 Mopalia kennerleyi | reverse complement strand
CCCCCCCCCCCCCCCCCCCCACCGCGTTTCTTACAGCTTGGGTCAAGAAAAACTACAAGCGACTCGTATCACATGAGACAATACAAAACCGCCAGAACAGATCGGACCTGTGTTGCCGCTAGCCACTGAAACACCAGGGAACTAGGGAATTGGTTCAAACGCTTATGCCACAATATCTAGAATTGCCACAAGGGAATTATATCCCTATTTGTCTCAGAGTGTACTTGTTAATGTTATCTTATTATACACTTATTTACTATTGCTTTATTCGTATTTGCATTACTTGTTTTGACAAACAGTATTGACTATAATTTTGCTTGACAGATTAAAAGTGGGCAGAACAAATTAAGTACTGAAGCACAAATGTCCGTTCCTACATTCGCGTGATCCTAGGTGTTGCAGAACCTCGAGTCCGAGCGGAATTTAACGGGAAAATAAATCCACAAACGTTTAGAAAGCACAGACAGCCATTTCCCAAAACTGGTTTCCCGAGCGCGTTGACTTGTTCTTTACGCTTGTTACCGACGTGTTAATAGAGTCATGCTGTTGGGACTGTTCGTGCCAAATAGTGAATTCCTCTTTGGAATTCACTATTTATTTATAAATTTTGTTTTTAATTTAAAAACAAAAGTAAAATGAAAACACTTGGCATCAATGCTGCATAAGAGATCGCCTGTTCCGCCAATTGAATGCATTCCTTTTACCTTTAAGATAGCAATGGAAAATAATTCACTATGTCTGCATAAAGCTAATTACTGTAATTAATGTGCGTATAGTGAACTGAGCTGACACTGTCCCTCTCGTTGCATAGTGTGTGATCTATATACAAAATTTCAGAATAATCTGGCCTTTCAATGTGGAGTTGATGATAATCGGGCTATTCAATTTGGACATACATGTACAGAGCATAACGCAAATGGAACACAATTTCCTGTAAAATCCTCTCACTTAATTAGCACAACTAATATGCATAGACATCCATATATAATTTTAAATCTAGTATTTCCGGTCAGGCAAACTGTGTGTAAAATATCAGAGAAATTCACTCAGTATATATAATGAATAATTGCAGAAGCCTTTAAATGACTGACGCCGACGTAAATTAATAAATATATCTATATACAGTCCGTTAGAGTAATTAATATGCGTAATGGGAACGTAGCTGGTAATATCCCTCTTATTCCATATTGCGTGATATTTACCCACAATTTCAGAATAATCTGACTTGTCAATGCCAAGACTACGACATCAGCTCACCTTATTTCTTAAAACTTTACTGCATTTACACAGAAATACAACTCTTACCATGTAATTGATGGGAAACCTCATAAATACAAAATCATATATACTGTGAAACGAACGAGGTGTCAAGCCACCAATCTGTTCAACATCAGTTAACCAGTCTTGAGCATATAGCCCTCTTCGTGAACAATGTGACAGAGGATCAGCCATTCTAAAATTATAGGCTTGACTGATGTGGTCAGGAAACGTATCTTCACGGGTGGTAGGGGGGGGGGTGCCTCTTGTTGGCCCGGTGCTTTCAGAGCTTAGGGGCAACATTTAAGCCGATCTATGTTTATGTCGGTATTTCGTCCTCTGATTGTTCTAAATGTATCCGTCTTGTCTTTGTTTTTGCCAGTTGCGTCGAAGGTGGTTTCATTCACCCATTGAGCTGCCACGCCGTCATGTGAGTGAAAAACCCGTAAGTACAGCGTTATAGCCCAAATCGTTACTTAATAGGCCAACACAACAAGTAATTCCTACTTTTAGTTGCAAAGTCGCATGTAAGAGTCAACACTGATAAATGGACCTCCTACATTAAGGTGCACTACTACACTGAAAACAATATTCCTTAACATCTTAAGGAAAAAGTTAAGGACTATTCCTCGATTAAAGCACCAGCGGAATATTCCATAATTTTCAAGGAATAGGGCATGGCATCTGTCTTTGGGGCAAGGATTATTCCAAACATATTTATCGATTATCCTTAACAGGTTACGAAAAATTCCACAAACGTTAAGGAAAATTCCACATAAAAGGCGTTATGGAATTTTTTCCACAACTTTGTTAAGGAATATTTTTTATAGTGTAGCTTTATTATCATTTGTTTTAGGCAAAACATCATGCACGTGACGTAAAATATAACACGTTGGCCGACAGCCTGTACATGACAAGTAACGCGAGAAAGTGTGAGAAAAGCCAATCGTTCACCTAACTCAACTCCTAACACTCTCTGCTGTTGAATATTGTCTTATTAATTGTTAAAACTACACTACCTATATCCGAGGCAATACAGTTTTGATTTCGATCTTTCCTATAGCCCACTCATATGTGGGGAGATATTGATGGATGAGGGGTGCGTGGCCGAGCGTGTGGCTTTCGCTCTACAAAACCTTTTATCCGACGTCGAGGACCTTTGGACGGGGAATACAAAGAGACAAATCCCCCTAGAATGAATATCTCCTAGAGAGGGCAATTTTGATCATAGCACTTACTATCAAACTCTCTTTTCTCTCTGGCACATGTTGAACCTAGGTCAAATTCCGCAATTCTATTCCGTGTGGAGCGAATTTTGTTGGATATTTGGTGTGTATTTTGACGGGGCAGTACTGTGTAGTACCACTAAATATTACATACATAGAACACCGATAGCTTGGCGAGCCCGGAATGCAGTTGAAAACAGCAGTTACATTGTTTCGTTGATTAAGCAACACTTTTGACGAAATATGACGATTTGAATTTAATTGCTGGACCCCTTGGGCTAACCATGGACACAATTGTGGTCGTTTTATTTAAAATTTAACATTTAAAATTTATGATATTGAAAAAAATTGCTTCATGATTTCAATAAAGTGAGTTAAACTTAAACCCCGAATTAAGTTTCTTCAACGGGGTTATTGCGGAGTCGTTGACAAGGTGTTGGATATGAATCGGATATCCCTGTCGCCCGACTATTTCCTTGATGTTATCTATTGAGGTGAAGTTTCGGTAGTGAATTAGGTGGCATGTGTATCAAGCCCAATATCAAACAACTCAATGAAACTATTAACGTGCCTTAGCACCCTTTAACGTAAGAGGAAATACAGACGGAACGAACAGCCGAGCTTTTAAGTGCCCAGTTGACACGGTTCAGATTTTGGCAAGTTATACCGACAAAATGTTCACTCGTTTTAAGCAATATTGAGATATTTTTTTTAAAAATTCAATAAACAATGTAATTTAGTGTTATTATATGGTTAGAAAAAAACCCACCAGTAAAGCATTGTAGTTTTTTCTTTAGACATAATTACATGTTACATTATCACTATTTATTTTCTTATTATTTAAATAATTCTATTAACAGTTCAACGGTCGTGAATATCGCACAAAAACGGATAACAGTAGGCTAAATACGCCGGTTTGTTTTCGTCAAATACAGTACAGAGTTCAAGCCTGTTGTCACATTGCGTCTATGGATCCATTAGGACAGAGAACTTCCATATTATGAACAATGACATACCAGCACTTGTTCCGGTAGTATATGGCAGTCTGTCGCAAGCGTAACAAGGTTAGTGGGTAAACGTTTCAGACAAATCTAGTAGTTGCCAATGAGCACAGTATTCCACCTGGTAGAGAAAGTACTAGGCACTTGGTTTGAGAATGACCCGGTAAGTAGCTACCACCAGCCATCCTTTCACAAGGCGTTAATCAAATCAACCGTGAGCTGAGCGGTAATAATCCAATTGCAACAACAACGTCATTTTGGTATGATGACCTACATATGTCGCGTTCAATGGCTCAGGAAAACGGACTCACGTGACACAAATAGGTATCAGTTCACCATACTATTGACGACCCCATTGTTTACCAGTCAATAACATAACAAACATTATAACATTGCAAATTAATAGTGGTCTTGCGCCCCCTCTGTGATAAATGACAGGCTATGGAATTAAATGAATACCTGATTGATTGGTGTGTTTTATCACTATCAAGGGTTTTCAGTGTTTTCATTTTTTTGGTATAACATTTTCTTAGATTTGAGCAGATTATTATTCCTTCGAGTTTTTCTCCGAGAGTAGTGGGACAACGAGAACCTCCCGTCGACCACTCGAATATAATATATTTTCATCTCGTATATGGCGAAATTGTTACCGAATCTATTACACGTGAGGTATATTTTAAGTTTAGCAGATAGTGGTACCGTGGCCGTGGTTAGCGTGTCGGCCTACTGACTTTACTTCAATGTACCGTTCACGGCTTCGAGTCCGTTTGTCGACCTCGAGTATATGAGTGATTCTCGCGATGTAGCTCCGGCAATTACGAGGATGATTTTAACGTGGTTTATTGAGGGTTTTCTTCCGTATTTGGTAAGGCACAGTGCGAGTTTTGCGCAGCTCGGTGTCAAATTTGTAAGCGAAATACCCTTGAGTATGATCGTAAACCCCAATTAAAGACACAAACCACTGCCCGTTGACCACGAAACATAGCTGGTTCATAACGTGACGGGCAAAGGGTAGTATTAGAAAGCGTTATTTGTAACAGTTTTGACAGGTGTGAAACCATGACAAAGCAATGGATCATATATCCCCTTGATGAAAACGGGAAACAAGACAAGATAAACCGTAAATGCGATTACACCGTCTGAAAGGGCATTAAGAGATAATAGTCCATCATCTTCAGGTTATGAGAATAGGTATACAGGCCTTACAAATTCCAAGAAATTGTCTGTTTTTACAATTCTGATAAGATCTAAGAAATACAAGACAAATTCTGAGAAACCCAATCAATAAACTAAAGTTAACATGCACATAATTTCAATAATGTTAATAAGTTTTGTGTTGCCTTAATTTTGATTTGATATATCTTTATATTTTATTCTGTAAACATTTCTTATAAATAGCATGTTCGTTCTTTTCGACTTCGCTCTTTTATTTTTGCATCCTTGAGCAATTCCACCATTAGCAGAACGAAGTTATCACAATCTTTCCTCACTAGGACACCCGTATGTATATTTTTAGAGGAAATATTAAAGAATGAATGCCGTTGTCTTTGCTGAATTAAACAGTTTAAATTTTAATAACTTCTATTAATAGTCACCAAATTCAAAATGTTTTAAATATAGTTGAAATGCATGCGACCAATCCTTTGGCCAACAGTTTTATAAAAGTTCGGTCCCATTGACAAAATTAAGTTCATCCTTTTTTTTTTAGCTTTTTATTAAATAAGTAAATAAAGTTAAATAAAGCCTCTAAAGATGGCTTCAAATTGACAGGTGACTAATTTACACCACAAATAATATATAATAAAGTTTATGATGGTTGGTAATTTTTATATTTCTATGGCTTTTTATTTCTGTTCTTCTTTATGAGTTATGAAAAGTACTGTTGTTCTAGAGTGAAATGTTATTAATTGATTTATCTGGTGTTTGACTTCGTTCTCGATGGTATTTTATTTATTTGACGCCTTTCTAGCAATAACTCACAGTTCGCCACTGCCCATTTGGCAAGCTGAGGTTGTGCTGTACCCTAAGCGTATCATGGTTTATACGTCATACTGCGCAGACTAAAGCGAGTATAAACAAAGGAAACATAGTCTAAGTACCAGCCTCATGGGAACACGGTCACTGTAAATACTCACCCTTTAATGAAAGTGCTAGTTTTCTTCCTCTAGATAATTTACACGACGTGGAACAAACTCGTTTCAGGACTTACCTACTAACGAAAAATAGTATTTTCTGAGGCTAAGCGTATAGGGTTATAAACTTTTTGTGTTTGTTTGTTGGTAAAATTGCGGTTTAATGGCACACTGAGGTCAATTTCACGTACATGACGTCGTGTCAGCCCAATGGGCGAAGGAAACAAACAAGGACACGACAGGACACATACGTGCTCAGGACAATCACAGGACGTAATATTAATGCATCAGAAACAGATCGGCTTCATTTCGCCTCAAGCTCTACATGAGAGCACCAGGGCAGCAGGAAGCTCCCTCACAAATCTGCTCCAATCTGTGAGCGACTCAAAGGAGTTTCCAGTTACATTGATACTTCCATACCGAAATAACAACACGATTTGGTTGTTTTGAGCTTGACGTCGTACTTTATAGTATTTCACTAATATGGTTGTTAATGGCACACTCCTCCTCACAATAATTACCCTCTTGATTGGCGGGACCACATCGTGGGAGCTATCCATATAACTGAGCTCAACAGACGGACTCTAGCGCATGGACCGTACTGTCATCGAAGTAGGAATAGGAGGCCAATATGCTTACTACGAAACCAAGGACGCGGACAGAGGCAACACAAAGCCGATATAATGTTACTTAACTTAAATTTGTACACTTTATCTTATGCACCATGTGTAATTTCCTGTGCCTGTCTTGTCATTCATTGCTGTTGCCATCGCGAATAGTTTGGTTCGCGAAGTCGACCCACAAGCCGTTCAACCAGGGAATGAAATAACATTAAGTGCAGCGTAAAGCCTTGTCAGAAAAAACAAACAACCAAATATTCTTCACTAACATGACCAGTTTAAATAATGAATATTTGGTAATATTGTAGAGAAAACTTGGGAAATCAAACTGAGCCACAATATTCGAAGCCGCGATACTATGCAATTGTACACCTAATAAAGTGTTTTTGCTGTGTAACGTCCTTCTCGATGTTTATGGACGTGTAGTTCGAGTTTGTGCTGCGGATGTACGAAGCTTCCCCAACCCATGTTCTTCGCAACCATCGGCTAATTTCACTAATATCCCGAGGGTCGACCGGCATATTATTTTCCAAAAAACAAACTAATTCAACTTCAAGGGGATTCCTGGTAGTATATTGTTTTGATGGCGGCCTAATTTCTAGGAGGCCAATGTAACGTTTCTATCAGGAAATCGATCAGCCTATTAGCGCGCCAATTGCTATGATCTTTACTGGCGCGTAAACATGACCTTTTGGATAATCCTTCCCTAAATTACTTAGTCACAACGTCTAATGTGAGTTTTGACGAGGTGTGTCGGTGAAACATCACCGTGAGCAGTTCGTGTTAGAACCACTAGTGAAATCAAGTCGAGGAAGCCAAACAGTCAACGCAACTCTTTAAATAGTAGTTGATGATGTTTAATTGTCTGTTTGATTGGGGTTTAACGTCGTACTCAAGGGTATTTCACTTATATGACGACCGATTTTCCACATCCCATTGTTCATTGCCCTATTATGATGGAAAACCGGGAGAAAACCTCGTTGAAGCGAATACATATTTTTCTATCGCCTTGCCTTGACATTGAATTACCATGTATTGGATGGCCTTAAAGAAACAACGTTATTTCATTCTCATATCATGCACCCAAGGTGCCATTGCCAAGGATCTATGGAGAGAATCGTGATCTGAAACCCAGAAGTAAAAGCACCATTTTTTGGTGTATACGGTTCCATAAATATTGATTATTTGATTGATTGATTGACTGATTGATTGATTTCTTACGCCGTAGATCAGGGCCTTTCACTTATATGATGGCAGTATATTACAACAATAACTGACACTGGTATCGTCATACAATTTGAAGTGTTAAATTATAAGTTAAAAGGTTAATCTTTCTCCAGTGCTTAGCATAGACAACATTACTAAACTCCAAACACATAGACAAAGGACAGATAGCCTGTTCCATCTATTGAACCTACATTTTTTGCGCATGTTTAACATTTTACATGTCGGTATAAATCCTTACAGCGTTTTCAAATCATATTACTTGAAAGAAAGCGAACGAATCGGCACTGAAAATGTAACTATACGATACACTCTGGACCGAAACGTCGTTATTATTTGTCCTTCTTCGTCAATAATATACTAGTATCCAGTTGTTATCATTGCTTATCTATTCTGCATTTCTCTATAGGTAAAGGATAGTATGAGCTTCGTGCTATTCCCATATCCGTGTTATTATAAGTGAATGAACGCAGTCAAAATCAAGTGAAAAAATGGCTGTGTCGTGTTGTTGAAAGTGGTGTAAGATTTGTTTGTTTGTTTAACTAGACTTTAACGACCTAATCAAGGCTAGTTAACTTGTATGACGATGGATTGTCCAATCTAGATTGCACGATTGGTTTATCTCATACTTTCCCGCGTTACTTGTCATGTACTGGCAGTCAGTTTACGTGTTATCTTTAACATCACGTGATGTTTTGGCTAGAATAAATGATAAGAAAGTCAGTAGTGCACCGTAAAACTATTTTTTATACTTCTCCCGGTCTAAAACCTCGCAAAAACCACATCCGCGATTGCCGAAGCACCATTTTGTGACTCACTCGAACCATGGAAGGTATATCGAAGTAGAATTAGTAGGCCGACATGCTAACCACTAAACAACCAAAGTGGTGCTAGAAATCAAATTGCAATGTTGTCAAAACTAAGGCCTACATGCCCTCATCCAAACGGAATGATTGATGTGTCTATCCAACATGTTAATGAGAGAAACAATCTCGTTGACTAACTCGAAAAAAAGGGGCGGTTTTCGTTAGTCATAGGAGCAGTTAACATAGCTGGTACCTGTAGACACAAAAATAGTCTGTACCTGTAGTTAATTAAAATGGTGTACAGGTAATCGCATTTAGGAACCAACATTATATTAAAACAACAAGACACACGGACTTGGCTCGGTCCTGTTGTAGCTTAGCCAAGGGTGCGGCAAGATCCTTAGAAAAGCCACCCCCGAAAAATAAACTTACACGGGTCATGACCGCAACGTAAGAAGAACCCGTAGTTTGTTATAGTTTGGCCTACCACTTCACGTCAAAATTATCCGGACTGTTAAACATTCCCAGGTGTTAAACGTATACATACTGTTGGCGGATAATTGAATTCCCAGATAATCTCTCTAACACATCGGTTGTTTTCTGATAATGAAGAGAGTATAAATTGCTACTGTTTCGCCTTTCATCTCGTGTGTGAGGAACTGGTGGTAAGTGAAAAGAATATATATAGCAAGCCAACTAATCTGTATTTTATTTGTTTATACCTAATAAATTTGCAGGAATACATTATACAGTGAACACCTTTTTATTTAATTTCTCTAGTGTAAATAATTTTTTATAATTTTTTTATTAAGTACTGAAAAGTACTTATTTTGTCTAACGGGGACGACTCTATTGGCAATAGTTAGATGGAGTTACTGCCTAAACGAGAGCTTGTTAGGTCGACACCGGAGCATGTCTTCCGTGAAAACAATGCAGAATGTTTGTTTGTTTTTGCGTAAATATTACAAAGCATGTAAGTATAATAACTGTTTGTAGGGATAACATAGAGAAACATGAATAGTTGGTTGCGATGGGAGAACATATAGCCACTCGATTAGTTGGTTCCAATGGGGAACATAAGGTATACAGTCTACATATACGAATATAAACAAGGGCGATATCTCTTACACGATCGGCGAGGATCCGCGCATACTTCGATCCCAGGAAGTTCTGATAAGCTTCTAAGTGGATGAGCGAATAGAGTGTATATAGATACAGGGTTAAAGTCCTTGATTGTATCAGTGTTTCACTGGTTACACACAACAGATAATGCTTCCGCTCTGGCGAGATAACCAGTCACCTAGGTCAATCGACAAACCATGGACAATTTCCATTTGTTTACTGCTTTGGATAGTGTTTAAAGTTTAAAGCCGTAGTCAAGTATGGAAGCCAAGAGCGACCACCTCGCTAAATCGCTGCTTCGCCTCGACCTCACTGCTTCACCTTCTATTTGAACTTGCAGCTATCGGCTTCCATAGACAAGAGTGTTCCCCTATCATAGAAACTAAGCATTGTTACAATTGCTTTAGTTACCGGGACAACATCCGTACCCCAAAGGCCTACAAATGTAGCTAACTGAAGAGTCCGGTCCCAATAGTCAAATTCGGCTGAACGCAACGAAATTACATTATCGGACTTCGCTATATGTAAACCCTGTTTTAAATACACTTTCACATCTATATAGTTATCCTATCCGATTCCCAATGAAAACCGTTTGACCAGAAGTGATGCTTTTTTTATTAAAATTATTGTTTCAGCCGCCAACTAACGGGCAAATGATATTGGAAGAGCGTGTCAAGCAAGTAATCTTCGTACAGCCTATTTTGTTTTTCAATCCGTTAAATGTCGCGTCATCTTGTCATTGCGAGGTTATCGATACCCTCGGTCATGCAACATGTAAGAATATATTCCAAGACGTACATAGTACATCCGATTTACTACGCTCATCAGGTTCACCATTGGACTTATTATAACTTATTCCAGGTAAAACATCACGTGACGTTAAAGATATCACGGTCGCTGCCTGCCTGTACATGACAAGTAAAGCGAGGAAGTGCGGGAAAAGCTAATCGTTCACGTTAATCCCAATGCACAAGTACTATAAAAATGCGTTAGTAAACCGAGCGAATTTATTAAGGTATACTAGTATTCCATTTTGAAAACAAATCAGATGTGCTCTGCGAAATCTATAAATATCTACACAGCGAGGACGATTTTTATAAGTTGATACGAAGAAAATGTTTACCATAAAATGGTGGCGAACTATTGCAAAGCTTCCGATCTAATGTACGCAGTACATCCGAGGAATTTGTTTCCTCGGATGTTTGTTTGTTTTGTTTGGGGTTTAACGTCGAACTCAAGAGTATTTCACTTATATGACGACAGACTGTCGATTTCACACTGTGTATAGTTACTTAATGTACTTGCCTAATCACGGCTGAGAAAATCGTAAAAATCTTCAATGGCAACACACAAAGACGAGACAGCACAAAAACTAGACAATCGTAGGACGCAACATAAAAGCATCCCAAACAGATCGGCTTCATGTTTCTGAAAGAACTCCGCGAGCACCATTGCGAATGCAAGCTGCCTTCCACCCCTCCGCGCCCTCCTAACGGATTTCCCTTTCTCAAAGTGACGTTTGATTGAAGCAGCTGTTCGTGGAATAAAGTATCCCATTTTCTGGGCGTTCAGCGCTTGACGTGTTCGCGGGACAGCTGATTTATTCAGATTTCCATCATGTCAACATCGAGTTCAGTTTCCCTCTAGATTCTTGAAAGGATAATAATATTTAGCTGTCTCTTTGTACTACTTCTAATCAATTTGTCAAAAATCGGAGTCAGATCAAAGCGAATTTAGCCAGCGTCCGTCAATAATCTCCTATATTGACCACAGTCAGTGTATGACGCCTTTCAAATACAATTCATTGAGCAGACAGTGTCAACCCGAGAGGTAAGAACGCCAGTCAGTGAAAGGAACGATCATGTGCACGATTGGCTTTTCTCATACAATGTATGGTACAATGTAGCCTTGTTCTAGATATAGTGTTATAGTGCACATTACTGTGTAATTTCAGGTCTTGCCACATGCCAGTTATTATGGGTTTAATTAGAAGTATCCAATAATATTTGATATGCCGATATTTCTGACGCATTTTATATGCCAAATTACACTGCCCATAAGCCTTTTGAATTTATTTTCATTACAGACTTGAAATGTTTTGATTTACTTTATGCGTTTGTCTAACGAACGGGCACTAACATAAATATAAGAAAATGGGAGTTCCTTGTAGAGCCTGAAGTTTGTGAGTCCATTTGTTCTCATTGTGTTTAGAATGATTACAGAATCAACAAGAACTCGTTTAGTGAAGAGAGGTGCACACGAACCCACTCTATCAATACACTTCAATAGAGACGTTTTTTTATCAGCGCTGATAGACGGTATCTGAACAAACAAAGACTGAAGGAAGACCGTTAGTCCGGTAATGCTTTCTTATTCAAATGCTTTTAAAGCGTCAATTATAGAAACGAGTCAGGGATCTATATTGAAGTCGCCATTCAAGTTCGTGAAACTGTCCCTTTTGTCGGAGATTAACAGGCGAAGAAAGCCCCTTAACAAGACAAACAGCCGGTTTGCACGATGTTCGAAAATATATCGGGAATTAAAGTTTGCACTGCCTTCAAGCGGGACAGAAGTTTGCTTTCTCGGCGTTCGCGGACTTTATCGAAGACAAAGCCCCTCAAACAACCAACGGGGTTGATAAAACATGTCTTGTGATCTGTGACATGTTCATTGAGGTGCACTACTCGCTTTATTATCATTTATTCTAGGCAAAACATCACGTGACATTAAAGATAACAAGTTGACTGACTTCCTGTATAGGACAAGTAACGCGAGAAAGTATGAGAAAAGCCAATCGTGCCCCTTACTCTACATGTCAAGTAAATCACTCCAATTCCGGGATCCTATTCTTCTTTTTTTCTCCAGGCATAAATGGAATGTTTTTATCAGATACCAAGTTCCCCTTCTAATCCTACGGCTGTGCCCAACAGTACACAAAATACTGCTGTGAAGGACAAGTATTCAAACATAGAGGCATAGTTTGAACGATATACCCGGAAGTCAATGGAAGAGAACGATACATTATATGACAATAAAAAGCAAAACTCGATATACTCTGACTCAATTACAACATTTGTCAGTGGACCCCAAGGTCAAGGTGTTAACCTGGGTATGAGACAGAATATTGCAGTTTGTGCTTTGTTTTTACCCTCTCGAATTGACTGCCAAATTTGCTTTCGTTAAGTCGATCAATATCACATACTGTTTGATAAATGAGCACTACTTTTTATGCTGATATTATAACTCTTAATAGGCTTTTGGGCAAAGAGAAGTAGATCGGGAACAAACTGTTCTCGAAATCAGAATTATATCAATAAAGTTTCAGATTCCTAAAAAAATGTCAAATGATTTATAATGTAGCATGGGTTTGGGTTTTATGTTGTTCTTGGTTTACTTCTTTGATTAAAAGTAAACGTGGTATTTAATGGTGTTTTATTTATATTACGACGGAGTGTGCGCTCCAAACTCCAGTGAGTGGTACATCGAAGTAAGAGTAGTGCCATTGAACCCTGGTCGCAGACCGCCGTGCTAGGGGTTACCTGAACATTTGCACAATAGTTGAAGGAATCAATAAATGACATCGCCAGGATGAAAATTGCGGTTTAACGCCGAAACGGCGCATTTCACCTATATGACGGCTTGTCAGCCTAATTTGTGATGGAAATCACCGTAAACATCACTGGCAACAAACAAAGACAACGCCGGACAAATACAAGACAACCAGTACGTATTACAAAGATCATCACAAACAGATCGGCTCCATGTTGTCCCTTAGCTTCGAGAGCACCAGGGCAACATAGAGTTCAACTGCACGTCTTAAACAATTGAGAAAAAATCCGCAGGCGAATCATGGCACTTTATTCGAAAGTAAGACACTTTTCCGTATAACTATGACAACGACGGATATTTAACTATTGACGATGTTTTGTTGAATGATCCGAAACAGTTAGTAAAAATCATTTTAAATCTTTCTTCGGAGATGTTATTTTTTGTGACATTACAACGCAGTGTTGCCGCTTTACTGAGACAGCCTATCAGTTAAATCAGATTTTGTTTGTTCCTGGTTTGAGTGGGGTTAAAGCTAGAGGTCAGACATAGACAGCACATGACAATCATAAGACGTACAGCAATGAGGCCACCTGCCGATCGACTCTTACATCTGATTGCGCCTGTGCAACCGGAAGCTCTATCCACCAGGCCACACTAAAATGAGAACGCGATATTTTTATGACTCAACCTACACCAAATCAATCATAAAGTTATAAGAAAAAAAAAGAAACGAAAAATAAAAACCAGCAGCAAACCACAAGCAGTAAAACAGTACGATAAAGTCGCATTTGATTAAATATAAAACAAAAACAGTTAATTTGTCTGTATGGAACCTTATTCAAGATATCTTCATTTTTAACATAAAAAATGGTGCATTCAATTTAGTGTTATACACCAGTATGGCAAGCGGAAATGAATATTGAGCAAATGAAATACAACAGGAAGAAAAGTGGGGATTTTTAGATACAAATCATGTGTGCATTTCACTTGAGATCGAATTAAAGTAAGATTTTATCAACAAAATATATGAAAATGATTTGGCTAGTTGTGTTCGATGGAGTTAGCCGAGATTTTCTCAGTTTGTGTTAACGAAATGATGTGTACATTCAAGCTGATTCCCTAATAAGAAGTGTAAACAGATAAAAGGGATAGAGTCAAGTGAATCCTAGATCCGATACGATAGAAAACAAATATTTGAAGCGCAGAATAAATAAACTGTTACGATTCGTCGAAGTGTAGCGAGAGAAAGACAATCCTGTTATCGATTCTTAACATTCACAAACGTAAATCTGATTGGGTCACAGAATTCCCAATACAGTTCAATTTTCCCACCATTTGTTTGTTTCATCTGAGATGCTAGGTATATAATTCATTTAAAATTCCTTTATTGTTTAAGATGTGACGGAGAGGTGTTGAGGTTTGGGTTGTCTATTACGCAAATGGTTCATCCATTCGTGTGAATATTATTTATTTTTATTTGTTTACTTTTTTTTTTTTTGTTGAATAAATTATCTATTTAAAAATAACTTACATTTTAAAAAAAATATTTTACCAGGTCTATTTATTGGTCAGGTGGAATGGACACTTAGTTCATTATTGGAACAACAACACAACACCTGACAAAAACACACATGATGGAAAGCTTACTGTGACAGCCTAATAAATCCACAACAGGCTGTGAATGGCTCAATTACTTAATTTCTTTTTATTTTAACTATTTGTAATTATAATTATAGTATTAGATTTTGTTCTGTACCATACAATATGAATGATTAAAAGGCGGGAAAAGAAAAATCTCCGAGGGACAAAAATAGAAAAACCATACCGTGGTGTAATTAATATCAATTTGAATAGTTTCAAAGCGTCAAGACAATTCAGAAACATTCCCCAAAATTTCATGCAGCATAGGATTAAATGCATTAGCAAATGATGACCTCAATGTTTGAATATGTGGAAGACTCAAGACACTTAATTATTTCCCTTTCAGATTTTATTAACTGGTCGTAATGCTTTAAGTATAACATCTGGGTTAAATTAAGTAGCTTTGAAAAACTTTGAAGAAAAAGAAAGTCACGAAAAAAACAATAGCAGATTCCAAGGAAAGAATAACCTTTTTTGACGGATGTCTGATATTTCTACCTCCAAGTTCAGTGTGTTACTAAATTGTGTATAAAGAAGCCGTGACAGGTGTGACAGCCGTGACAGGCGTCCGTCAATCAGATGAAACAACATTTTCAGTTTGGTAAATATTTCGCCTTACATGATCGACTAGCCGGATGTTACGTCACATTTAATGTTATATCGATCATATACTACGGCGTTTCAGGTTGACTTCTGCATGTTATAACGCCCTCTGGCTATGGGCCGTTGGAATTGAGCCTAATGCCTTGTTAACTTAGCATTGAGGGGAGATTAGGTTTCTAATTTTATTTAAAAAAACTTAAAATGTCAATTATTGTTGGAATACACCACCGTCATATGAGGTAAATACCATTAAGCACGGTGTAAAGGGCACATTATTCAATATATTCCTTCTCATACAAATACCAAGAATAAACCTTGTCAAATCAAATTATCCAGTGTTCCTTGTGCACCATTACGTATTATATATAGCTTACTAGGATTAATACCGGTTTTGCTTATTTACACACCGAACAATGCCAGTTTCGACATGAGATTTAATGGGATTTATCGTCCTTAGCTGTGATCCACGAACAAAAGAAACCAAACTAGTGCCTAGAAGTTATTCTAGCATAATACAAAAGTCCAGAATCCACTTCCGGTACGTGTCTGGAGACTGGGGTCACCTACTTAAAACGTACAAACAAACTGATAACATACAGTTAAGAGTCCGGCTTCGCACAGACCAGGACTACGTATTATATACTAGTATTGATTTCCCAATTATATTGTCAGTTCTGATCATGTATCCGTCCTAATACCCGTGCTTGACTGTGCTTGAGTTTCGCACAGGTGTACACTCATTTCGTCAACATCAAATACCATCTAGCTTTTCATGCAGACTAGGAATTTTGGACGAAGCCACGCCTTCACCATCTTTCCAGGAAGTCACGAGACGCCGCTCTACTTGTATGCAGTGTTACGGAAAATCCAGCAGCTTTCAAATGTGAAAATATGTAATGTGGATAAACCTTTAATAGATACAAATTTTGATTGCAGAATAATGAAATTTTCTAGTATCTTTAGAAACGGAATTGCATTGGTCTACAGCTGCATGATATCATCGCATATTCCCGGTGTAAATTTGCAGCTGTTATCTGTTTGGCTATACGACCGCACAATTTACGCCGTTTTCTCGAAAATCACTACATTCAAAATGATCCTGGTGTATGACCAGACCGACTGTGAGTAAGGCATGGCGGTAAGACGACTTCCCGTTTTAATCAAAAGGTGTGCAGTAAATAACAAATAGCGCGGATTTGGCGCATGACAAGAACATCCTCGTCTCGACCGAAGGCCTATAAGAATGTCCTTGTCAAAAGATGTAAGTTGAATCCAGCTGTCTGGGAGTTGATAACTCTGCGGGATTTATCCTAATGTGAATCCATCTAAAAAGTCTCGACGTCAACAAAAAGTTGTCCATTGAAGCAAAACCCGGGTTGATCTACTCCGGCAAACACACCATCAATCAGGCGAAGAAATACATTGACAAGCCCCTTAGAGCGGAGATGGAAGCTTCATCAATGAACGTATTGCGTTTAGACAGGACTAGATAGTGTATGCGATTGGGATAAAGTTGGTAGTGAATTGAACTGCCCATTTCTAAAATCTGATCCGTCTAGACAGCCATAAACACGGTTATATAATCTGTTTGCGTTCTCTTCTACAGACTTAGGCTTTATGAATTCCACAATACATTAATATACTCTGTCAAAAAAGAAACGCATAGGTGAAATGTCACAAGAAAGTGTGGAATTTTTTTAAAATATCGTTTCTTGTGTACAATTGCCATGGATGATTATGTTTCTCAATGCTTCTGGAATGGGACA
>JAVFBX010066780.1:0-16949 GCA_034783855.1 Mopalia kennerleyi | reverse complement strand
GGGGGGGGGGGTGAGGGCGGGGTTGGGAGGTATGCAACGTAATTTGTTTTAATAGAGGGGACCGGCCGTGGTTGAGTGACCAAATGATCCCCTCTCAGATTCGAGTCCCTCAGTCAACCTCCGACTCCGGCAATCGACGGGGTGGTTTGTTAAGAGGTTGCATCTGGTTTGCGACCGTATTCCATGAAGTCGGACCGAGAAATGCCGTTCAGTACGATTGTGAATGTCAATCAAAGAAAAACAATCTTAAATAGATTTTGATTTATTTATAAAATGGCGTGAGTGTCCCATCCATTAGAAGACGTCACACTTTGTAGTAAGTTATCAGTATGCATGGGTTACTAATCCTAGCTTTTTGTCCCAAGTTCTTCAAGCATTTACAGCCAGCCTCTGGCAAAGGGTAGCTTGTTTCGAGGGCAGCAATGCTGTCTTAGCTTAGCACTGAAGGAAAACATTTATTTCGTCGTATGGAAACGCTTGACATCGTGGTTTTGCTTTTTGTCAATTATTATTGGAACATATCGCCGTCATATAAGTGAAATAATCTTTATAAGTACGGTGTAAAGCACCAGTCAATCAATCGATCAAGCATTTACAACCATAGACACATGATATCATGTTATATGCCAGGCACAGCATGTAAGGGAATGGGTTGATAACTTTTCTATAACGCAAAGGAAACCATACTATATGTTAGACAGTCGACCCCGGAAGGAATGAATCCGTTTATCTTCTAGTCGACGGTTCCTTAATAACGGAGACTAAACCAGTTAGCCTTTCTATTGACAGAACAGTTCTGTTTCAAATACAGATCATTGCTCTGGGACGAAGCGTCAGAATGACTTACTTTGCACATTCTCCCTAATTAACTTCTTCGTTCCATCGATTTCAACACCGCTATGTAGTGTCCATTTTCTTTGCAGTGGCCGTGTTTTCCGACTCCACCTTGTTAGAGCATTTTGAGTCCTCGGATATCCAAAAACTGTGTACATACCACCAGTTGCCTAATTTTACATCGATAACGCTGATCGATGTCATTTATGGAGAAACATTGTACAAATTAGGATCCCGAATCAAGTTGCAGTAACTATCTTACTTTTTCTTGCCATGAATTGGTATGTTTGTCAGCGAACGTTAAATCTGTATATGTACCGGTTATTAATAAGCATAGATACATGTATATGATTCATGCAATGTTATACAAGTTACATTGAGCAGTCAATCGCGTTGTGATTTCTGTTCGGGGCTGGACATGTGCAGTAAATAAGACCGTCACAGATTCCTGGAGAAAAAGATAACTACCGGGTTCTCAGCAGAGATTCGCGGATTGTTTTGTTTGATGGAAGCACGACAGAAAGGTGGTTGTGTAGGACATTCTTCGTATGAGAAGCTGAGAAAAAAATACCCTCTAATCAAACGTGCACACTGTCACTCAGTGAATTCCAAATGTCAGCTAGTATTACATGTCGGACCAGAAGCAACATCTTTACCTTTCATCTTAATGAAGTCAACAACTACGTTTGAATGTACGCATACGATCAATGGCCGATTATTTGAATCTATCAAATCAGTCAAGGAGGGTTCGTCGAGACAGCATAGATAAAGCCAAATTGCATTTGCACCGAAAAATTTAACTTAATATATCAGAGTATTTGTACGCTTATGTATGTTTAAATAGTCACTGGTCATGACCTATTAAAGCTGACAATGTGATTCAAAATGATTTGAAACAAAACACAAAATTTCTGGATAATTTCTCAACCGGAGTGAAATTTAAAGCGGGGAATCGAACCATCATCTCTATCGCCCAGTGGCCACTTTCACAAAATGTACAACAGGAAAATGTTGCACGATAAGCTTAGTCATGTTAAACTATAGGCGTAAAAATATCGTACGACAATAAAATAATGTCGTACGACATTTTGTGAAAGTAGTTCCTGACCTTCAATGTAGGACATTGACTGGCCGTATAGTTTTCAGTTAATGCCGCAATCTAAGAGCTGCCGTCATCATCATGCCATCAAGGGACTACTTTTATTACTTAAAAAAGACAAGACTTTAAATTGAGTTATGGTATGTAATTTGCAGTTCTATTGCTAGCTATCTATCTGGGGGAACGACTATAACAACACCAAGGAAATGACCAGCTCTATTATTCTTCAAAAGAAAGGTACGAGGATATTTAATGTTCCGATTCTCATTTCGCAGTCGTAAAGCAGATGAGGATTTATCGTGCCAGGGCATAATTATGCGTTGAATTATTAAAAAGAACCTCTGTCTCTTGGTCGATGAACCTTATCTTTAAATCAACACAAAAACGGGTTTGTTTTACTTTTTATCCCCGTTGATGCGATAATGGCCTCGTGAATGATTTTCTTGGTTGACATTAAAGTTAAAGCTGATGAATCAAGGTAATGTTGATCCCGGGGTTTTAACATGCGTGTGTTACTGCTTAAAGCTCTCTTTCTGGAAGAGCTTATAAACATCGCCGAAATTAAATTGTCAGACTAAAAAACAATAGTTTACGGCTAGAGACCAGGATCTCCATGTTAAACGTACTGTACCACACCTGGGTCTGGGAAATGTGAGCCAATACCTGATGTAGTATAGACAAACAGGTTTATCCCTTCTTGTATAAACATATTAATGCTAGAGAATTGCGCTGGAGGCACGGACAATTTCTTTCTCTACATTAAAAATATATGATACATGTAGTTGAAATCTTTCTGTATAATTTATTCATCAATGTTGGTTTTGTCCAGGCTATTTTGTCAACATTAACCGATACAGATAATTCTGTCATGTTATTGGTTAATATCGAAGTTGCCTAGAAAGTGAAGCTTTTGACAAATTTGTCGTGTTGACATGTTGTCTACATGTAGTTACGGGTTGAGAGCTAATCATGCTGGTCAGATGCCCGAGTTTGAATGCCGGTGGAGGCTAGCAGCTTTGTCTTCATCTACAATAAAACATATATAATATTACAATAGATAACGTATGTTTGTTTATTCGTCAATCTTATATAATAAACATAGATTGTGAACATAAACTAATATAGATAGCTTTGTAATACTGTAAGAATGGCGCTCGAGCTATTGTCAATAGACATTTCATGTTTCTGTTAAGAGATTTATTCAATTCATGTTTATCTTTCATCGGAACGATACATATGTTTTAGTGAATAATAAATAAACTGTATATCAGCTTTGGGCAATACTGGTGAAACGATAGGCCTATACTTGTTTTCGATTGATGTTGATTAACATGTATGTTCGTTTTGGTTGATATTGATTAAAAGATACACCTGCTGTGTTAAGTATTGGTTGGATGATACGAATGTGATACATCTATGTCTGGACTGGGAAATGTTATATTCGACACTTAAGGAAAAAATCTGTCTCCCAGTCGCTTTATTGATTTAGATATCGTAATAATGCACATACCTAATATAATGCACACGTGCACATACAGACGATATGATGTATCAGTTTTGTTTGTTTGTTTCATTGGGGTTTAACGTCGTACTCAAGGGTATTTCACTTTTATGACGACGGATTGTCCACTTCACACTGTTCATTGCCTAATTACGGTGGACAACCGGGAAAAAACCTCAACCGCGATTGCTGGAGCCACATCGTGTGACTCACTCATATACACGAGGATCGACAGTCGGACTCGATCCTGTGAACGGTACATCGAAGCAGGTGCATCAGAGACACGTTTGATACATGAAGAAAAGTCTTGATATTGCGACTATTTATGTTTGTTTACCTGTCCATCACAAAAATGTCAATGTTAATTTTTGGTCTTGAAAAAGAAAAACATTTTTTGGACACAGAGAATGTAGTGGCCCGCAAATGTAGTTTTGTGGTTACTGTGACGGTCCTCCATCGATGTACCGTTCGCATGTTCGATCCCATCTTTCAACATCTGATATATGCATGTAAGACAGTCACACACCGTGACTCTGATAATCAAAGGAGTGGGTTTTTTTATGATTCTTCTTTCTAATTTCCAAGTGTACTTAAGTGAGGGAAAGTGAGAAGTCGACAATACGTCTTAATATAAGTAAAATACCCTTCGATACGACTTAAACTCCAATCAAACTACCACGAACAGAGACACAATTGTTAAAGCTGTTGATTAAGTAAGAGTATATTAGTGAATATTTGTCGTAGTGTTGTGTTGACCGAGTGTTGAACATGATGTCTCATCGATTAGCGGTCAATATGAATTGCCAACCTGAATACATGTCTCTGTTTCCATGCATGTAGTTGGCCAGGACCAGTTGGCTTTGAGCTTCGCACAGATCGAGCTGGTACATTGATTTGAGCGTGCGGGCTTCAAGGCAATAACCTCTAGGTGTACTTCACAATGGCCACTTGTAACAGGATGGGAGGCCGTCGCCGAGCTACAGACCGAATGAAGCCATCGCGCCAGCCAGTCCTTTAATACTACGTTCACGAATTCAGATAGAAGGTTCGGTTAAAAGGATCTTGCGAAATCATTAAAGGCGGCTGTTAAAACCGTTCTATACGCAGGGATACTGTTTAACGAGACACGGACGAACAAAATAACGAATCAGAACTCTTCTACTCTAATTCGCCGAAGGCTTTAGATTGGAGTCTACGATTACATTTCCTCGATTTATTACATCAACATATGCTGCCGCGATGAGTACAGGATAGATCCGCTCTACGCATTAATGGTAAGAAAACATATTTCTCATTTTCTTGTGTTATCATTTTGAATCAGTTTACATGCTCGTGGTTATGAAGCTGATCAAACTATATCATTACATCTTTGAATGTCATAGTGTTTAATCTCACACGTGTCACATATTGAATCAGTTTACATGCTTGTGGTTATAAAGCTGATCAAAATCTGTCATTACATCTTCGACGGCCACGGCATTTTAATGTCATACGTGTGACACTGGCGGTGAAAAGGTGAACTGTCGCTTAATGAGTCTTTCTTTTCACATTATTATCCTTGACTATGTTGAAAGAAATATGGAAACAAACTTACGAAGATGGAAAGAGTTATACATATTATCATAACTTTCATAAAAATGAAACCTTATCGGTATCAGATAATGTTTTACCTAGTATCGAATTTAAAGTTTCCAGCAGACGTCGATATATATTTTTAGTATTATTTAAAAATTCGAACAAAATGAGCTCTTCTCCTAATTTTTCATGTATATCATGTAACTCGAGCTATTTTGTGCGAAATCTTTAATTGATTTCTTAAATTTTCTGTTGATATTTTCTTAAAATTTGCTTCGATAACTCTACATTGCTGATTCAGATTAGATATTTGTGCCATCGGGCTTGTGCACCGTACTTTAGGTTACTTTAGATAAAGTACGGTATGTCAGTCCAAGAAGTGGAACACTCTAAACATTACTGGTAGCGATAATATCTCACATTTAATACCTTGATCCTCACTGGTTATTTTCTTTTATTGTGAAATACCATTAAGCCTGCGTTGTGTGAAAAGAGTACTGGGCAGAAAATCAGTAGTAGCCTCTTGTACAATGCGGTTCTCTGAACTAACGACCAACGGGGAGCCGATTTGCTCTGGCGCCTCATTGCAAACCTGCACGCGAGGTCTTATCAGACTAAACGTTGCCTTTAAAGACCGGTTCATGCTCAACGCGACTTTAGCTTTGAACAGTTGCTAGACGATTTGACGCCATAATACAAATTATGTATTTATGTGCTGTTTTATTGCTTTGTGTTGTTTTCTACTGACGCCAACTCATACGCAATATTTTTTTTTTTTTTTACACAAATGAAGATTTGCAATACCGGTGTTTGTTGGAAAGTCTCTATATCTCGACAAGCGATTGCGAACTCGGGACCGATACGCCTAAGGTGGCTCAGTAGTCGAAAAAGAAATAAGGAATGAGAAATGAGTTTCGTTTTACTTTGTGAATTTAACTAGTCGTTATGTTTAAACAAACCCGACCCTGTGTTTACATTGTATCATCTGAATGTTTGATGCCAGAGACTGCGGGGACGTTTTTCTGCTAAATGACTGATTGAAAGTTTTTAAGCCGAGCTAAAGGGTATTTCACTTATATGACTGCGGTGTATTCCAACAACAGTTGATGCTAGTACAACCAAGATGTGAAGCGTTTCTATAATATGGGAAAGTTAATTTTTTGATATTCTTCAAACAAACTGCCGTTAGACAGAGGGCGCGGATTTCTGCACCTGTGGGGTTAATAGCGCACTCATAGGAGTCAAATTCGTCAACCGTCGTCTGAGATACCAACACAATATGTAATTTTACCTAATTCTTTTACGGTTACTTCTCTCAGCCGACTGACCACTATAGGCTCTCATCCAAAAAATATCTAATAATAGTTTAAAAAATACACCAAATAGAACTATAATAGTACAATTACTTCAGTCCGACAATTATACGGACACTAATCAATCTATTGTGATACAGTTGATTTCATTATATTAGATTATGATGTTAACACTTGAAAGGAATTATCTGACGGTTTCTGTTGGTAACATGTATCAATTGGGTCTATTTTTAACCTTGAGTCATACTTAGACATACCTTAAGTAAGAAATATTTTTGAACACACATTTGAATAGGATACATTATTGCTAGCTACATGCGTTACATTGCATTTGTGAATTTGTTTTTTCACAGTCGATATAAGTAGAGGTATTGCTATATTTACGCGTCCCCCCCCAGGAGGCTTGGTCGGTTGAACTTTGAACGTCACTTCCGTTTTCCGGGCTTACAACAAGCGTGCTATGCCCTATTTTGATCTTTGTTAAATGGATTTTTTTTCGTGGGGTTCATTCTCAGATTTACTACAAATATCCGCAATACAAAGTCTCCATATATGTGAGATTCCTTTGAGCAAAACGTTAAACACTAGTGAAAAATCTACATCTGACTGAACTTAAGTGGTAATTAAGTGATGGCTTTGAATTCGACCATTCGCCTTTGTCTAATGTTAATACGGCATAGTTAACACCTTTTTCATCTAGCTGCCAGAGTCTCTTGACACAATAAAAAATAAACCCATTAGCACACGCTCGTCTAACTATGTTTTATCTAAGCGTGACAAATAATCTTACTATTCAGTAAACATGGCGTATTGCGTGTCTAAACGGTTGAGCGTGATCGCTTATATTCTCCTTCGCCCTGCAAGCTCTAAACGCCATCTATACAAGGTGTTTCATCAACAGCGAGTGAGAACTGGCCACATTGTTAGTGATAAATTTACATATTTATAGCAATGTTATTTCTCGAGTGGTTTCACCTGTGTTAATAGACGTGCTTGGCTGGGTAATCCCTACAAGAAAGATCGAAGACAATTTGCATGGTTATTATTGAATTTTGCATATTGATTGTTCTGGTCATACGGACTTGCCAATATGTTATGGCTCTTGTATAATTGAGAGCCAATCGTATAAGCAATTATCTGACAAGCTGTTGAACCAAATATTTCCACATGATATACTAATAGGGAACATCCCTATCGGTCATATAATCCGCAGTGTTTCTCGATTTAAAAACCAAAATCGCTGTTCTGTTCTCAATTTCTCATTGCATTGAGGCGACATATAATAGTAGTTTCTGCCTGTTGTATCCTATGCTGTATAGGAGTTGACCCGTAACTGTCCAAGCCAGCTGTCGTAATATTACTCACGCTTTAGACAAACTTGATCGATTCAAGCACAGTCTTTTACTCTTGGTTCGTAAATCGTATTAACAGGGAAGCTGGGGTTTTACTTGAGCCACACCATGCCATACACTATATATATATACATACGTCAATAGATGTTCTCGAGTTACCTTTGTAGACATCGACACCGGCGCTCCAGGGATCCTATAACCTAAGCACTCCCGTCACTGCTGTGACTTGCAAATCTATATTACCGGTCTAACGAAGGCAGCAAAGCAAATCTTCAGACGTTAGTGTAATTCTATTTGTTCGCATCCGGAAAGCTGAGCGTTTGATTAGGTTTGTAATTGAGCAGTTACGTCAGTCAACAGATTATCCAAATGGCTTATTGCCCTTGTGTAACTGTCGTCATATAAGCGAACTACCCTCCGGCACCTCGCTGCATACCAATTAATCAATCGAAACTATCTTATGATTAATCACGCAACCACTATATGGTGCTCTTCACTCTTACAAAAAGAGGGCTCTGATGGACACCTTAAGCGTTTTTAGTTAAGGCGCTTTTGACACCCTTTCTGGTTTTGTATTGAACCCTCAAATCAACTGTTCCAAATATTTCTTTCTTTTTTTTACTATATCAAAGAACCGTTTTTGCCGTTATGGTTCCATATAGATGGCTTCATCTTTTCTAAAGAACCTTTACTTCTAAGAGTGCTATCATGGCCCATCTACACCCACCCAAATACTTTTGTTCGAGGGGGGGGGGGGGGGGGGCTTGTCCCGCAGTGTGTAGCCACAATTTCGACCAACCAACTTATTTCGTAATGTTTGCTCAACTAAAATGAGGTGCTATCACATAGTTTGTTCTTATCATACCTTGACTATATGAATACTTCTTCCAACTACAGATTTATATAAACAAGACTGCAAAATCCTACAATTTGTTCATCTGGCTTATTCTCATGTGTTAAATTAATCCATGTAATAACGAATGTATAGTGTGGGTATATTTGTTCTATCTGGATACTTCTACTTTTCCCCTTTTAGCTATAAACACCGCTACCATGGTCTATACCAGTTCAATGCGTGTGCGGTTATTATGGACTTTACCATCGCTGCCATTCTGGTCGCAATCGACAATACTCTTGATAAGACGTAGTCGTACTGTGCTAGGTAACCATTAAGAAGAGATAATAGCAGCGGGGACAAACGGTTGGAGTGAGGCGTTTATTCCACAAATATCAATCAGTAGTAACTGGAACAGTAGCCTATCGCAAATATTGGGAATGGGAGACTCGGAACATTAAACAGGGGGCGATTCAAGCGGTCTTCTGACGTCAAAACGGTAGAGATTCATGCTCTTTATAGTCACTTCACAATATATAAATGTGTTACTTGTCATTTAAAAGCACCACTATCAGGAATGGTCTGACGGCAGATAACCCTGTTTCAGAATAAAATTTCCTCCTTAGCCAATATCTTTCTAGAAGGCCGTGCTGGCGCTCCGTCCGTTGTGAACTCTCTTTACGGTACTGTAAATAAAAGGCAGGCTGCAGCCCACGTTTGAACTAGCAGAGGGTTTAGATGGAGCTTCCTGATATCCTGGTGCTTTCAGAGTTAATGGGCAACATGTCACCGATCTGTCTGTGATGCTTTTGTAACACGTACTGTGATTGTACTGTATTTGTTCG
This sequence comes from Mopalia kennerleyi, assembly GCA_034783855.1. Classification (NCBI taxonomy): domain Eukaryota; kingdom Metazoa; phylum Mollusca; class Polyplacophora; order Chitonida; family Mopaliidae; genus Mopalia; species Mopalia kennerleyi. The sequence goes on along the minus strand of JAVFBX010066780.1, from coordinate 7,595 downwards.
TCTTGTCTTTTTTGGGTGCCAGTGTCGCCAAGGGAGGCTATCTTCATCCATAAGGCTTACACGCCATTATATGAGTGAAATAACATTAAGTATGGCGTTAAACCACAACCAAGTAAGCAATCAACAAACTGTTTTACCTAAGCTATGCGATGTTTTCAGCTCACTGTCGGATAACACAGGTTGGTTTTTTAAAACGGAATGCAGGTGTCCCACTGTTCCAAACACAATTATTGGTATAAGTCGAATAACATTGATTATAACCCTTATAAGCACCAATCAACAATCACAGATTTCCCAAATTGAAACACAGCACAATGTAGATTGGCCAAAGCCGTGTTAGCAAACATGTTGATTTTGATTCTGTTTTTGAATTGCCAACGAATGTGTCTAAATAGACATATTATGTTGCCAGTCCACTCCGTATTCTGTCCAAATGATCGATTATGATAGTTTTTTCGAATAGTCCATTATCTCGTCATATCACAGTCAATTAACCTAAATTGGGACTGTTTTTAGCTCATCATTTTCGTTTCTGCCACAACCGTTCATTGTAGAAACTGCTTTCCACTGATTGCCAATTATTGCCGCCTGTTTGCACAAATGATTAGCTTGTCTATCAATTTACAACTAAAAAGTTATTCCGTTTGTACACAACATATAGCGTAATGTCAATAACAATAATAGACACTCAACAATTCTCTGTTGTATTTTATCAGTTACTTTACAAAACAAACAGTTAAGTGTCAGTATATTGACTGTGCTTGTGTGGAGGCATCACGAATCGGAGCTTTGTGTCTACAAATACGTTTAATTGACACGCTCCATGACAATAAGAACTAGGATTGAAAGCTCGTATTATTGGTTTGTCATTATACAGCTAAAAACCAAAACAGTGTTGGGCCGAGAGCTTGTACAGAATAATGACGGTTTGACATGCATGCGCTGTTCAACTCTCAAACAAAATTGCGGTAATGCAGAAAAACCAGTTCGAGTGGTGTACTTCACAAAAGCTTTTGGGATTGTATTTTTCTACTCATTTAATAGTTTTATAATTTGCAATATCGAACAAAGTGAAGAATAAATAGAGACGCTGGCATAGTTGTATTATACTTTCAGGTAACACTTGCCAGAGTCTAAATGAAAATACATGGGACAGGGCGGGAATTGCCAGAGTACATTAGGTAAAAGGGAAGCTAAATAATAAGGAGGAAGCTCTTCCGTTTGCTTTTATATGAGTTATTCATTATTACAGGGTAATATCCAGCTGTAATTGTGTCTTCGATTTCTGTTCGCCTTATTATTTCCCGGCGTCTGTCACAAATAAATACCACCCTAAACCTTATCCCAACAGGAAGTCGGGCAAATCACGTACGTGAAACGTCCAGAAGGTAAAGTTAACCTATACGAGCGCATTATAGTTCAAATAAGATTTCTAGAGAAAGTGTCAGAAAAAAACATCCTTGCCATTTCCGATATCTTTGACTTCGTTTTTTTTAAAGATTCCTGATTTAAATTAAACAAGAGAGCCGTACCCAATTTGATCCATAGATTACTAAGCTTGGTCGGGACTAAAAGAGGGGTCAAGCATTCGCTTTCAGAGATAATTATACAAGATTGTCCAGTAATTTCGAAGATGATGCTGGGAACTACATTGAAACTGTGTTAATAATGCACTAACGTTTAATGAAGTCGTCGGTAAACATACTGCCGAAGGCAAAGGATGGACTGTGAAAGGAAAACTATTATCAAAGGCGTCAAAGAAAATTTTAAACTTCCAATAGAAACAGTCAAGTGTGATAAAACGACCAGCGAGAACACAGGGGAAATTGCGCTTTTCCGCAGTAGTTACAGTTCGTCTAAGGCAGGCGGGAAATTGGATTGCTGATTAGAGTTGACTTCAGCTTGAAGGCGGAATTAAATTCGCATGTTCACCAGATAGCATTGCCTTTAGGCGTCATAGTTTTCTACAAAAGCTTCATTCCATCATACATCAAATCGTAATCTGGCTTTCGTAGATCATACTTTTATGTGTTGTGGCCAGGCTAATAATAACGTAGGAGATATAAACGAGTGTACAAGTGCGACCTACCAAATACGTTGAGGAAATGACTTTATTTCCAGATGGAACCTTATTTGTAAGTTGTTACCAGTACATATGGCATTTTCAGTAGCATTACGCTCTCGATCAAATTAAAAAATAAAAGTTCGTTTTTTGCCTTAGAAGGTGGCATTGTTAAAATCCGAATTCGATATCGCCGGATAAATTACACTAATGGCGAGGATATCGATTTATACGGTATCTTTGGAATAGATCGTAATAAAAGTGACGCGCAACTTCAATAAGCCTCATGTCTGACTTTGCATTGACATCACCTCTAAAAAGAGACTTCACAATTCTACCATAGTGGATTCATCAGGGTATATTTAGAGAGCAGCTTCTTCACAGCCGTGGACAAGTGGTCCAAATTATTCAGAAAACTATTGCGTGTAAATTGTGACTTCATTTGACATAAATATTATTGACAGATTATTGAAAATGTCAATTAGGTAAATGAACAGTCTAACTGTGTTTTTCACCTTTTATCCTATACATAGTACATTCTTAGAAACATATGGCTCCAATGGAACCATTAAGGGTTATTCAGTTATGGCTCTGGTAGAGCCCTTTATGGTGCCCTCAGAGCAACTGTTCCAAATATTTATCCCTTTCTGATGTCAAGAACCGTTTGTGTCATAATGGTTCCATATTTTCTAAACAACCATTTTTGCCGTTATGGTTCCATCTTTTCTAGAAAAAAACATTTTTGCCACAGAGATGGTTCCATCTTTTCTAAAGAATCCTCAAAGAACCATTATTTCAAAGAGTGTACGCAGTCATATTTGTCTCTCTTGAATCGCGTAAGATCCATATATATGTATAGAAAGGACCAGAATGCCAACAGTATTCAATGTCTTTTGTCGATGTACAACTCCTTAACCGGTTTTTCGGCAACTTGTCTCTGGTTTTCTAACCATACATCTATTTGTTTAGTTTGCCTGTTTCCAAAGTGTTGAACTCGAATGAAATAGATAATTATGTTGGTATGTAAATATGCCTCGCACAATATTATTTGACATCAGTGTAACACAGTGATAGTCCGGTTATGATAATATGTTTCTGGTTGTAACGGTGCGGTAAATACGAAACATCATAATACTGACACATTTTAGTTTACAGCAGTGTGATACAACTTCATATGAAAAAACAGAGCACTGAAGCCACAAAATTAATTTTTATATAAGCTCATTTGTCATACTAACAAGGGATGGGATTTGTCTGGCTACAGGAAAAGGGAAGTGTTTACACCTACGATATAGCCATACGGTACTCATTGTGTGCTTGGTGTTAGATCTCTTTGTCTTGTCGGGTCTACCAGCGCATAATGAATTATGTCAGCATAGGAGAATGGTCATCCCCTTAGCACACTCTGCTGTTCATTGATATGCGATGTGGACAAACAAACCTTGTATATGTCTGTAGCTTGCAGACGTCTACATAATACAGATATCTAAAGACGTTGTATGCCCGATCCCTGTAGACAATGGCTGAACGAGTCTTGAGTGTCAATTAAGTGTATTACTACTTTGGCATTGTGCCGAATCAATAATCAGGGAAGGAATATCGGATGAACCTGTTAATGACAGGAAATGCACTTGAAACATAAGTTCCCTTGATGGAACATGGCAAATAGACATATAGCCATATTTGCATCTACATTATAGAAAATTGTCCAATTGTTTAGGAGTTGATTTTCCTAAATGAACTGTCAACAATGGTCCGTTATTTCCTGAAATGTATTCGTTTGACTCATATATCACTACCACGTGGAACAAAATTGCAATCCAAATCTTGGGCATCATTCAATATTTGGTTTGTGAAATTAACTGTCAACAAACGATATGTCATTTCGGAAAGCCCCCGCTCTCTGAAGCTGCCATCAATAACGACATATTTAGATACGTGTATAGATTACAATAACAGCATACAAGCAAAGAAAGGACATTTTATGATTTCGTGATTTATCGTGATTTATCGTGATTTATCTATTTTATCTCCCTTTATATTCGTGATATTTCCTAACATATAAAATAAATTATATTTTATGAACTGATGAAATTAAAGAAGTATTAAATAGCTGTATGTTTGGAATATCTATTGCATGATATCTGATGGTCAGTTGTGCCGCTGGTTATGGGTGGAGGACGTACAGCGTCGCCATATAAAGCGAACTGTTCTTGAACATAGCATGAATCAACCATGATGAGCTAACTATATCTACTGACTCCATGGTATTTTTATGTTCAGTTTAAACTTTCAAGTTTTATTAATAATAAGATACCACGGAGACCAGTGGTAATTGGCTGTCACAAGACAATACCAGAGAGCCTCTGATAGTTAACATGAGAAAGCCAACAGTAGTTAGGTATAACCACTTAGACTTGTTTGAACGAATCCTTAAATATGGGATGGATTCCAACAATCGGCGTAGATAATTCTTTCTAGCAGACGGCGACTGGCAGTGTCGTAACATCGAGAGCAAAACTTGATATTAATAGTGTCGGTTCAGAGGATTAACTTAAACAGCGAGTGGGCAATTGTCCAACTAAATCGCAGCCTTGCGGTCAGTGAACCTGTACGCCGATGCCAAAAAAGACACCTATGGCTTATTATGACCAATGAATCAACGTACGGTAAAATTGGCGCAACTGATCGTAATAGAGATATGGACGCAGGAGTTCCCATTACGTTAGAAATCCCCCGAAGTGGGCTGATAAAAGCTTACATCTGTGAGGAACTTGTGTTACATTGATGTAACGACACGTATAGCAGTAAATCATAAATATGTAGCAGACTATTAATTAAAATGCATGACACATTTTCGTAACATCGAATGGTTTGGTTTAAATCGGCTGGCGCCCCATCATCCAAGTGAAGTATGTCGTTAAACCCCAAACAGACAATCTAAACAGTTTTAATCAGACATATGGCAACAGCTTGGTCAATAATTTGAAACACAAGAATAGCCCTCCACATACCGTTCAATTCAAGCCAGTAAACTAAGCGATAGTAAATAGAAATACATTCCTCATTTCCCTATTTTCAGTGGATGTAAAAGCGTGTACTCAATACTTATATGCTGTAGACCCAGTATTTTGCGTCAATACAAAAATCTGATAACTTCCAGAAAATCTACCCTTAATCGTTGTAGTAGACTGAGGGGTTTGTACCGGCTCCTTCGATGTAGAAAGTCGGTTTGTTATTGCTTTACAAAGTAATATTCTGAATTGAACTATACTTTATTATATATTTTGGAATCGAACTACTGTAAGGAATACCTTTCATACTGTGTACATAGGCTTATATTTTATGGCATGTGGCCAAGAACATATTCCACAACGAAGTTCGATTGATTTTGTCTCCGTTTTTTTTTTGCCGAGAAAAACGCCGCGCAGAAAATTAATTTTCCCGCAATAAACAACACAAAGATTTGAGATGATAATTTAATTAATGAGAGCTTTGCGGGTATATATGACTCCATGCCAGCGATCAATCATGTAACTGTCCTGTCGGAACCGAGTGATATATAAGTGTATAAATAATGTCCATTATAAATGGAATCATTAAACGAAGTAGGCATGCAAACAGTTCGTGCTTCCTTGAATGGATCGAAGCATGACTAATACTATCAGATTTCAAAATGAATAGAAATGACTATCATTAATTCAACACCAAGACACGTGTTGCTTCGGGTGAGAGGTTTAAACGGCCGTCTAATTACAGTCAGTGGCAATTGATTTGGCTGATTACACTGGGAAATGGGCCAAGCAAATAATCATTTTTCTTTTTGCCGGGCAGCTCGTTATCCGAGACCGCCAATTTGATACAGATGTAAAACTGATATATTGTTTTTTTGCGTTGATCAAGCCAACTGACCGTTTCTGGACGACCTTTTGTCACAGAAATTCATAACGACGGTTTTATAACATGCATTGTTTAAAAACATTACGTGCAATGAACTGATATAGCAAAACAAGACATACTCCGATAATATCGACTCAGGTGTGTAGTTTACAGATGGGAATTCATTTTATTTCAGTGAGGGCACTAGACGTTGGTTAATACTCCTACTGTTATTAACACGGCCAGAGTAGGCTGAGAGCTGTGACCGACGTGGTTTTCCTAATTTCGGAGTACAGCACCCATTAGCATGGGAAATATTGACATCTCACTTAAATCATAGCAAGCGAATATCTACAAAGTAGAGTATAGTATAATTATGTAATTGGTTTGTTGGTTTGTAGTTTTCAGCGGGAAAAAAAACAAACAATACATGAGTAACGAAGGCCACGCTTGAATCCCCTAGAAAAGATGGATTCTGTTTAGTTTGACCAATATAACAGAACGTATGCAAGTCTTCAACCGAAATATCCTGACTGTATATGATTGACGTACATCTCTTCATTAGATACAATGGTTGACTCGTCTCTCTCGAATCCTGTTTGGCCGTCTTGCAGCTTGGTTGCAGAAGCATGTATTGGTTTGGTCATGATTGACTTAAGCCATACTAACTAGTGATCATCAGAGTTCAGCCGAGTGACAAGTAATAATGGACTCGGTACCTCAGCATTCATGTCCAATTACCATTCAAATGTGAGGATTATTTCCAATGCGTTCTTCACTGGTCAGCTGTCGATGATATTACTAGCACATTAAAGTCTGCCAGCAGCCCTTGTTGTATAACGCATAGTATAATATCTGTTGAAAGACAGGCTCTGAGACAGCCTTGTAGCCTGTATTATACCGTTATAGGCTTGATACAAGACGTGAAGTGCCGGGCTCCTGCGAGAAGAAACTCTCTAATCCTCGTGAATAAATCATTATCGACAAAATCGCAAACTGTTGGACACAACCAACCATAATGTAACGGTAATTATTTTGGCATGATTCTACGGTTAGTTTACAAAAACAGACGTAAATGTTTTTATCACAGAGTTGATCGGGCTACCATCTGTTAAGAAGGCATGTGAGCCCGCGGCCGTGGCTTAGTGGTAGTGTGTGCTCGTCCTAATCATACTCTAAATTACCGTTCACGGGATCGAGTCCGGCTGTCGACCATCGGGTATATGAGTGAGTTACACGATGTGGCACAGGCTATCGCGGGGGTTGTTTTTACGAGGTTTCTTCTCGGTTTTCCAACGTAATAAGGCAAAGAACAGTGTCAAGTGGGCAATCCGTCGTCCTATAAGTGAAATACCCTTGAGTACGACATTAAATATTAATCAAACAAAGAAGGCATGTGTGGTTGAAGATTTCAACTTATGTTAATAATATGATTCTATTTCTTTGCGACAATGGGAGATTCGCGCTCCAACAGTCCAACCTATTCCTGAAATACGTCCAAATACTGAGGTCTCCTAAGTCTTTTTTAAAACTGTGATATAAACAACGAATTGGCATCTGCTGTTTAATAACGTTACAAATGTTTAATCGACAAAAGTACCATGCCTGACACTGATGCAATATTTCATCCAGGCTTTCTCATTCGAATTTAAGT
>JAVFBX010066669.1:0-16955 GCA_034783855.1 Mopalia kennerleyi | reverse complement strand
ATATGGTACAGACTTATATTCGTCTGCATAATAGACTAAACACAACAGGTGTTCTGAAAATCGACCAAGGGGTCCAGTAAAACCTTAAACTCACACATAAGGAATGCGCTATGATTTTAGATTGTGGAGCACCGGTCTGTTAATGACATTGTGACAGAATGTAACAAGATGTAACGGCGCAGATGGGTGCACAAACTGGCATCATTTGCCTTAATTAGTGTGCAGATTATGTAACTAATTCATCTCTGATAGGTCTGCCGTGCAATCGATGGGAGTACAATTATCAGTCGAGCATATGTCTTATTCCCGCTCACGTATGCATACTGTCTATGCTACCGCAGTGTATATATATACTAAATACCGTGAGATGGGTCATTTGATTTAAACCGTCACCGTCTTACCTTCATTATATAGGGAGGGTATAGTCAGTTTGGTTATAAGCCAGGAAGCCAGCGACTGTGTTCAGTGTGTGTGCCTACTGGTCCATTCTAACACATCTTCGCGAGCCAAGGTTGAGACATGTGTGTATTAACCTTGGCACATTACAAACCTCTGTCCTGTTTTCGGAAGCGAATAAGAGCACATAATCTTGTCCCATCTGGGGTTTTCCCCTTAATCCACCGGCCCATGGAATAAGTCGATTCATCGACAGTAGGCGACTCTACGGCGACCGATCGAAAAATAATGACGGAAAACACTTTTCGAAACCAACTTTTTAAACAATATCAAAATCCAATCGTACTATTTTTTGGTGTCTCATTTAATTCAAGTACTACTGAGGTTTTCAAGGCAGACGGACTGTAGGCCTGCGTAAGACATGGAGGTAACACGGCAACGGTTTAAATCAATTGTTGGAGTCTGAAGATGTTTGAAAATAACCATTAAAACAAATACACGTGACTGTTGCACCATAGGGCGTCGCTGATAGGCACTCGCACGATTTTGGGTGTATGAATCTAGCGTTTGAGGCTAAGCCGGAACACAGAAAAGTCATGCAATGCTCTATATAGATGTTTGATGATGTTCTCACATATAATCGATTGTCCTTCCTATGTCAAGACATTGACTCTAAGATACACCCGGACCATATTGTTTCGAATTTCTTTTATTTGCTGGTCAGTGGCATTCGTCACCCCAAATATTGGCTGGCAATTACTGCGCAATGGCATGGTATAACGTACGAGACAAGTCTTAGTCGCGTCCACTATAGAAACTCTCGCGAGAATACAATTGTCTACTGGTTCTATTTCGATGTATGGCTCTAGGATTCGAGTCTGTCTGTCGACATCAGGTATATGAGTGAGTCACACGATGATGCTCTGGTAACTACCTAGATGGTTTTTAAAATGTTCTTCCCAGTTTTCCATCGTATGGCATTTAGCTGAAGTGGATGAAAGTCCGTCGTCATATAAGTGAACTACCATTGCGTGTGATGATATGAAATTTAATTACTCGTGGAACAATTCCATTCCACTTTCCTTACAAATTCTACGCAGAACGGTTTTTTCGCCAAGTGGCTTCTGCAACATGGCAGCAACATAGATGTCGTTACTTTGCACTTATTCCTAAATTTTTACTTCCTCTTTTTTTTTAGACAAAACAGATTTTTTTAAAATCATTAACTAATTAGTCTAGTTCCTAGCTTCTCCACCAATGCATACATTACGTTATGTGGTCATGTTCATTTCATATAATTTACAACAAGCCTACAGCGCCACATAATGTATGCACATGTCACGTGATGGTGGTTTTGATGCCCTCAAAGACAATAGAAAGATTCATTTGTATTCGATGTTATACATACGTATGTAACTGTTAAAGAAGTACTTTATAATACTAGTGTTTTATTGACCATAGATAAACACTGGTGCTAAACAATGTTGTGGTGCACTCAAACAATCAAACAAAAACGGATGGCCTTAATTCACAATTAGAAACGCCGATGTACTGATTCAATTGCGTTGATCCCGGCTTGACTCCGGTTGTAAAGCTTAAAACTGAATTGTACTTCAATGAAGCTTACTTTAACACTGAAATAACGTAAGGCTTTGTGAATGTGTAACACTATAAAGGTGTCGTAAATATTTACTTATGTACATATGTAGCCATTTTGTAGCGCGCACATAACTTCCCGTGTCACCGTCACGTGTCACCGATATGACGTCGATGTAAGTGTTACATTTACGTTTAGCGTTAACTTTAAGGTTAGGTATAGGATTAGTTTAGTTGTAAGCCTAACCCAGAACTAAGAATTCCTGTTTTGTCTTACATGACATATATGCTAAGAAGTCTGCAGTATATACCCGCATGGCTGCCGAAAAAGGATACAGCATCCCAATTAACATTTGTGTATAGGACCAGTCATAGCCCGTTAACCCTATTTTTAACGGGTCATTAAAGTGCGATTGTGGCAAGTCGCATCGGGCCTATAATGGTTTTAACAGATTTGCACAGCGGCATGAAATTGGCCCTGTACGTTGTTAACTGAATTAGGCCGGTATTGTACGCCAAACAGCCAGTACGGGCCCATCACTGGTGGCAATCTGATACTGGGACAGTATTGGAATCCCACAATAGCACCAGTTTCCCTGTGCCTGTAGTGCCGTTAATTAAGCTTTACAATCGGCCGATTAGAGATGAAACACAATTTGCCCGTCACCGTATAGATATTAGACAAACAGTAGTTTCTAAAATAGTGTCCTTAGTATGTGGATAGTTTTCATTATTTGTGTAGAAACAATCTGGTCTGGTTATTGTAGACTTGTCACAATGTAAAGTCCGCCATAGAACTATATCATCAGACTGGCTCTAAACAGGAAATGTAAGCAAACCACATACTAAGGACACCATTTTAAAACTATCGCGTACAAGCTATAACTACCCACCCTCAATTCATTTTAGTCCGATTTTTGGAAGCACTAACGCTTACAATGCCGATATGTTATTGCAATTGTTAACGCAATTGTTAACGCAATTGTTAACGCTTTTGATTCAGGAATAATAAGTCTCTATTATTCTTACCTAACACCAAAAAGAACATACAGTACAACATGTGCATCATAAACTTGGAACAAATTGATAGTTTGTTTTGAAAGATATATTTTGAAAGACATTTTTAAGAAAAAAATGTAGATGTAAGTCAAAATCCAAGTTTTCAGTAATTTAAAGCAAATCGACTGGTTCTGCATTGAAGTGTTCTTCCAGCTGACAAGCTTTTACAAGCACCATTAAGATCATTGCCGGCTTTGTGCAGCCGCAACATAATTTCTCTTCTATGGTATCCACAGTGGTGTCAACAGATTTTTTCACAACTGCCTCTGGAAGAAATTTGTGCAAAATAATTAATAAAAAGTAACTATATTTAAAAAATATATAGCACAGCGTACAATTTAGCTACAAAATACCTTTCAAGTAAACCACCCGGGGTCCAATTTTCGTGACCAGTTAATAAAAAGAAATTCGAATATATTACGTTTTTCTGTCTTAATGTACTGCACGTAAATAGTATTTACTTGCTGGGTTTTTAGTCCAATAAGATATAACGCTGTAGCATAATTAGGCCGTCTAAAAAACAAGAAATCTAGAGAATATTAAAAATGTCACTCAGGGACCAATTTTCGTGACTAGAGAGAAAAAAAAGTTAAATTTCAAGTATTACATGTACTCATTGTCATTGTACTTAAAATACTTTTAGCGCGGTGGGTAAGTGAAAGAAATGCATATGCAGTATGCGTGAACGAAATGGCTAACAATAAATTGAACTTAACGAAATGGCTAACAATAAATTGAACTTAACGAAATGGCTAACAATAAATTGAACTTAAACTAATTTTGTAACAGCATTAAAAGCTGAACAAACCTTGCAGACGACGAAATGTTTCTGCGGGATATCCCATAAGGCTGTATTCCGGAAGCAGCATGACAGTACGGTTTCTGTATTGGGCCAGTATACGCGGGTCTGTATCTTTACCTGGTCAGTAACGGGCCATTTGTTTTTTTCCGGCCCAATAATAGGTTGGTACCTTAATAACATACTGGCAGCGTATGTAAAGCCAGTATAGGACCAACAACCGTAATGACTAACTGGGCTGGTATCTGCACAATAACGTTAAAATTTAACTGGCATTCCTTAAATTTGCCAATACCGGTCTAATCGAGTTTATTTAGCACTGGTCTAATAGCAATAATTGTGTAAATGGGCCAGTATCGGATATATACCATTAAATTTGTAACGCTAATTCTTAATTGGGCCAGTGCCGGCCCAGTGTTGTTAATATTGATGGCGGTTGGAAAATGGCAAGCCAGCACTGGTCCAGTATTGGGTTAGTACAGAAAACAGTTGTCGGTACGAGCCGTGATGAGCCGTAAATAAACCAGTATTGGCCCTGTATAGCAAAGTTGATTGGATCGTAGGTGAAATGTACATTAACTGATCGTTTTGTTATGCCTACAAGTTTTTGTCATTTTCGTAATAACGTCTCTTTATACTTTATCTTTATATGATTTACAGATGGTCAATTGTTCTGTAGCAGTGCCTGGGACAACTATTCCTGTTGGCCGGTCACTCCCGCGGGCCATACAGCAGTTATACCATGTCCAGTGGGCATGACTGGGGTGGATCCAGCACGTAAGTGTATTTGCCTGGTCTAAAATATCGTCTGCGTAGCTGACATTTTAAAGTAAATTAATTTAACGGACAGTTCGACTGTTAATGAACCAAAAACCGTTATACGAGAATACGGGAATTGCTAGTCAAAATAATACCCATAAACATAGACCCAACATTGATTATATTGGTGAATTGGTATACAATTGGCAAACCCTTCGATTGTTATCTTTCTAAAGTCGGTTAAATTTCAAAGAAGCCTTCCGCGTACAAGGAATCGAATTAGTCCAAATGTTGTTTGAAACATGGACGAACTGAACAGTAATCATCCTCCTGATTGACAGTTCATATCAGTCGATTATACTGCGGTCCGGAGGTAAAATAATGGTAACCAAACAATGGCCATAGTTTTCTGTGAACAACAGAGGCAAAAACAGACGATTACAAATCTATAAAAATTATATTACTATGATTATCGATTACGAATGCATTCCTGTTTACCTCTTACTTATCGAACTTCTCACTTATGATTTTTATGACTCTTTGAGGGATTGATTGGTTGATTTATTGATTGGTTGGTGTTTTACGTCGTGCTAAAGAGTATTTCCCTTATATGACGTTGGTATATTCGAACAATTACTGACATAAGCACAATCAAGATGTGAATCGTTGCCATAATGTTGGAAAGTTAATTTTTCTTCAGTGCTAAGTAAATGTAGTCTTACTGATAAACTTTTCTTTGTAGAGAATGCCACACGCTATTGTATGAATGACGGCGACTGGATGGTAAAAATCAACTACGATCCCTGCCTTATGGATGATGAAGTGAGTACACACATATTTCTTAAGGAAAGTTGTAGTGTAGAGGGAGGAAGCCTTGCTTGCTTACAGCGAGATTCCAACCCTGGAATATGGTTTGCATCGCCAGCATTCCCTATATAATATAAAAGTATGAGAAAGTTGGGTGACCATGACTTTCTATGAGTGAAATAGACCTAAATACGGTGTAAAACTTCAACCAATGCAGTATTGAACTGAAGGCGAATGGTATGTGAAACGACTGTCTAGAGGTATCCATTGAATAACGGTTCTTTCAACATTTGTTTGAAGGAAGGATAACTCTGAGTTTTAAAGTATCACCCAAGATTTTTTTCCAGCAACACTGAACTATTTGTGGTAATACTGAACACCTTATTCACAAACCAATTTTTAACCATCAATTACACCTTCATACGGCATCAAAGTTTTTAAAGCAGACAAATGTTGGAAAACTGCGCCTTTACTTCGCCTTAGAAAGTCATGAGGCATTGACCTTTTTTTCTCCACACTTACGGAAAACTCCAGCTGTTATAAATTAGTAATGTGGGTCAATATGCAAATTATCAGAATGTCAATTGAGAGTAATTATTAAGTTACTTGAGCGTAACTCTAAAAGGAATTAGTTTGTCCCTCAACTGCAAGACATCATTACTTAGCTGCTGTGTATTTTACAGATGTATTCGATGCTCCGTTCTAAGAATCAAGTCGGTCTGTCGACCCTCAGGTATATACGTGAGTCGAGGGAGTTATATTTTACAAGGTTTGCTCCTGGGTCTCCTCCGTAATTAGACCAGGAACAGCGTGAAGTAGTCAATCCGTCGTCATACAAGTGAAATACCCTTGAGTACGACGCTAAACTCCAATCAAACAAACAAACAAAATATACAGTTGTGTTTTCTTGGATGACTCGTTACGGCAATATGCCGAATTTCACCACAAAAGATTTAGCTCATTCACGAACAAGCCGCCTATACGGTATACTTTGGATGGATACGGCGATGGTTTTAATCAAATTGTCAATGCATTGGTCCATTTCAATAACATCAACTCAACTTAAAAATAGCAGGCTTATCACTATTTTGGGAATAAAGCTTTTCCCAGTTATAGCAGTTTCAAATTCAGAAAACAAACTGAGTTTAACGGTTTTGTTTGTTCCACAAAGAGCCAGCAAAACGGAAGTGATAATTGCGGTCTAACAACTGAGCTAGATAAGTCAAATTGGCACGTATTAATGTAAATTCATATTTTTCTTTATAACAAATATCTTAAGTGTTAAATTTTATACCTTTCAGCCAATTCCTATTAATGCCAATCGGATTATTTACTACGTGGGCTTCAGTGTGTCGATAGCTGCTCTTGTCATTGCTCTGGCTATATTTCTCCACTTCAGGTAATGTTTTCTTTGCGTCATTGATTGTTATCTTGCTGTTTTTCGTGGTGCTGTCAGAGTCAGAGAGTAGCACGGAATTGATCGATCTTTGGTTGTAACTTAGTCTGTAATTATGGGAAAAGGATGTGTTTCACACTCTAAAGTCATTATTTTACATTGTCTATAGCCATTGTCTGTTGCCTGTAGTGCTGACCATGGCTTCAGTCACAAATTGGAACGGCATACCGTCGTATGGATTCAATAATCGACAGAATGGCGTAACTGCCTAATGGAACAAACACATTATATGCCATGGATCTGGTAAGCAGATGGTCAATAACAACAGCCGGTAACATTTCTTGGGCACTTTCAGTAAACAAAGCGTATACATGTTGCAGAAGCTTTGTACTCCACAAAATGTGATTAAACAGGGTTCGCTAATGTCGATAAACGACGCTCCCTATCGGCCAATATCACAATTCACCAAAGCCCGGAGCTGTTGTACAGTGGTTAGCGTGTCAGTCTACTAATGGATTTTTCCCAATGTACTGCTCACAGGTTCCAGTATATATCTCAAAACATATTCAGGTTGACTGTGTGGACTTTGCCCTTGTTAGGCAGCAGTTCTACACAGTCACCTCTATGAAGGACGTGTTTGACACATTGCTGGCGATGTTGTCATCTAGTTCCTTAAACAGATCGGTGTGTATCATACAATTTAATATTATGAGTGATTGTAAATAATTGTGTCCGACATAATTTGTAAATACAAAATTAAATATTAAATATATATATTGATATTTTTTTTGTTATGTATTTCATGAACCCCCCCCCCGAAACAAAAAAAATATAGTGTTAACATAATTAAATGTAGATCCTTTTTGGTTGTTTCTGTTTAATGTTCACTGCCAATGTTGCAGTCTGTATACAAATTTATTTCTAAAAAAAAAAAGATCGTTGGATAAAACAGATTTGACTTTATGTTTACGCCACAGCGAAGCTGAAATACGGCTTAATGTGGCGTTAAACACCAATCAATCAATGTTAATGACTAATTATATTGTACCTTATTTCGTTGGTCTGTCGCGTTAGTTAACATTGCTGAAATTAAAATTAGTTACACTCTTAAGAACACAACGGCTCTTATGGAACCAAGGTTCTTCATTCATTGCACTGGTGGAAACCTTTATGGTTTCGTATGGAACATTCACAGCAACTGTTTCCAGTGTCTTCTCTTTCTTCTTATTTCAAAGAACCGTTTTGACGTTATGGCTCCATATAGAACCAGCTTCTTTAATGAAGAACCATTATTTCCAAGTGTGTAGATTTCGTTGACTTTAATTGCACTTTTTCTGTAACTTATTGTTGTGCGTAATTTCAGTAACTTTACGAAAAAAATATTCCGTTCCTACAGTTGCATGTATATCACTGGGCTGTGTATTTAACTCTATCACCTATCGCTATCATTTTGTTCCACAATATGTCTTATATTAAATCGTTAGTGCGGGTTTGTTAGCACGTCAGTGTCATGTATGAGATTGGTTGAATTGTCTGTCAATTGTGTGCAGGGATGTGCTTTTCATTTACACACCTCAGTGTGCACTTTAAATCAGTAATGTTCATATTTCTTCTTCTGCTAACGGGTTCCAAGAAAACTTTCGACCTCATAGGTATACAAGAACAATTTCCGTTGACTGCAGACATCGAACGGGATTTTAAATGAGGTGTCGTGTTGGTGTTCCATCCCTTTACCACAAATTCCAAAGTAGAGCCAATTTATGACCACAAGTTAAGATACTTATAGAGTCCTGGTGATTCAATATTTCAATTTATTTCGAAACTATGTTTAATAATGGACAAAAATATCTGTAGAGAAAGCATGTATGTACCATGCAAGTTATGTCTGTTGGAATAATAGCACATTTAGTTGCATCATCTCTGTACAAGTGTCGAAAATAATAGTAAATTTAAAGATGATAACCAAAACATCTGATATCACATAAATACGGCAAGTTGCTTGGGCGCTATGACGAAATGGTTCTATTTCTATTCTTAACGCCCCGTGGGGGAGCGGGTTGGCCAGTCCTGCAGAATACTCTCCCGGCTTCGTCAGTCTATCGTAAGAGGCGAAAAAGCGGAGCTTTCTGTTACCCTGGTGTTCTCAGAGCTAAAGGGGATCAGGAAGCTGATCTGTTTGTACATTTTGTATTCGTCTCCGTCGTCATATAAGTGAAATACTTTTGAGTACGACGTTAAACACCAAGGAAACAAACAAACAAATCTATTCTTAACAATTGTTTTAAAATGAACGGAAATATTGAATCATAATGTATTCATGTGTATCTTTCTTTGGAATTGTACGTTACTTGGTAATTAACTGGTAATTTAATTTTGAAAACAACAATCTATAAAATCAACTTGGAAATACAAAGTAACAGTCTTTTTCATGGTGAGCATGGATTGCTTGAACTGGCTGTTACATCAACATATTGTCTATATACAGGAAGGTTATTCGGTCATGGCTCTGATGAAACCTTTTATGGTTCCGTATGGAAACCTCACAGCAACTACGCCTGCTATTTCTCCCTTTTTTGTGTATCAAAGAACCGCTTCTGTTGTAATGGTTCCATATAGAACCATCATCTTTTCTAAAGAACCATGAAAGAACCATTATTTCTCACAGTACATTGTATAATTTGTAATGTAATATGTATATTTTATTGTTTATTTGTAGAAGTTTACGCTGTTTGCGTAATATAATTCACAGCCATCTGATAATCTCGTTCATCCTGAGAAACATCTGCTGGATCCTAATGGACAACTTTGTATACGTCATCTACCACATAGAACATTTAGCGGTACGTATTGAGAGATCGGCGGAGTGGAGGGGAGACTTTTACAGAAAGAGAGTTGTTATAGCAGCCCTATTACGTCTGCTTTTATAATTCTAAAGTTATTTAAGAGAAACTGAATTTTGCTTAATATACTTATGGTCTCAAACCAAGGCGTTTTTGCTTTCTGAAATAAATTTGAAACCAAAACTGTATGACATGCACAAAGGTGCGTGTTGCTTGTATAAACGATGTATGTTCTAACGCTTTCAAAATGCGATTTACTGAAATCAATATTATGAAACGAAATGGATGGGTTCAGAGTGATTCCTTTCGGTCTGTATGTATCATTTTGTTTTAACCCGTCCACAATCGCATTTTACTTAAAGGACAAGACCACCCAAAAACCGTATTTTCTACATAAGTAAACCATTTTCTGCCAAATGCAATACAAAAATTCCGATGTTCCTTACCCAATCATAACTCTAGTTATCATCCATTAAAGAGGAACATCGAAACCACTTGAATCATCGAATCCTGTGTACAGCAGACTTCACTGATCTATTATTGGATAGTTCAAAATTGGATGACCAGCCAGAGTGCAGGAAAACTTAGCAGCACAGGATTTGATGACTCAACTGGTTCTTGTGATCCTCTTTAATGGATGATAACCAGAGTTACGATCAGGTTATAGAAATGGAAACTATGTATTGTATTACACACAAAAAGTTTTATTTATTTATAAAATATGGTTTTTGGGTGGTCTTCTCCTTTAACGTACAGTTTGAACTCGAAGTACACAGCAGTTGTTCGGAGATTGGTTGCATTACAAAGGGTCAAATTTAACCGTTTTAGCCTCCGGATGCATTATAGGACTGATTAGACAATTGTAGGTGATCCCATTGTGTTCAACATACTAGATTACATAAGCGAAGAAAGTTTCGTTTCATATTATAAAACGATGCTTATTTGCTAATTTGTGAAAAAAAAATGAAAACGGAGCATTTGAATTGGCCTGCTGGATATTTGGAGTGGTCATCTTAGTTACTGGTATAAATAAATTACCACACTAGCAAGTTGAAATTACAGGTGCATCGCGGCTTTACTTTCAGTAAAGACAAAAACTACAACAGAATATTCAAGGGCAAGGGGAGGTAATCCATATTGGTTAGCTAGAATTACTGTCCAAAACACCGGACATTTAATTTGAAAATTAGAAAATTCTCAAATATTGTTTTTTCACCTTGAGCGTTATTGCGTTAAGTATATGTCTGCCAAGTTTTAATTTGATCACTTATGTCATTCTCGAGAAAGAATTGTTTGACTTTTTAATATGGTCCACAGGTCAATTCTCATATAACCACAGAAAGCATTTCAAATTTAATCAATGTTTCTGCTCAACTTTTCCGTAAAGAATGACCAGAATGACCAGTATATTTTATATCCCTTTAATACAAATCGCCGGTGATATATTCACACAAACATGTTCGTGTCCATATGGTTGCTCAAGCCTGGGCTACAACCCACCGTGCGTGTTTTTAGTCCGTACGTTTTTTGGGGCGGTCGTACTGCGGGTGAATCCGTAGATCGAACGTAGCTCGAACACAGTGAAAGTTCCCCCATGCATTAAAAGTGCTACGGCGTGTCGGCGTGCTCCCAAATCCGTACTGAGGCGGTAGGCCTACTCACCACGTACGGATCCCCAAGTTTTGCCCACGGCGGGTTGGGACCTTGGCTTTAAGGATACTGTACCCCTTACATCATTTACAACAGCAGTGTTTTGCCTACATTTTACCTGTTTTCTCTGCTTTCATTTTTCAGTGTACCGTACTTGGGTAAATGCCTACTCCTCGGCTGTTATTATACCTACAGAACTGATTTTTTGCACATTTCCTCTCAACATATAAAACTAAAAAAACAGTCATTCAGATTTTTAACATCTTTTTTCGTTTTTTAGATAAAGTTATAAGAGGTTAAAATATTCCTATTTTGGCTCATTTTGGGGATATTTGACCTTTGACACAAAATTGTAAAAAAACTAAGACAAACAGGAAAAAACTGAAAGATGGTTTTTTGGTTCATATAATGTATTACACGTTGAAGTAAAATAGAACATTTGACATAAATGGTGTAAAAGAAGTAACAATTTGAAAAACAGGTAGCAAAAATTTACTTTTTATGGAAAATATTTTTTTTTTCGGTTTTAGACATTTTTTGTTTGTTTATTATTGTTCTGTAGACAAAGACGATTCAGAATATATGTACATGTGTTTCAAAATTCACAGTAGTTAAGAAATGTAAAAACACTCTGTAGGGGGGTTAGAGTAGGCTATCCTCAATGTACCGCTGGTGGTAACAGAAATAAAGTAATTCATTCATTGTGACCATTTTAGCTGCCTTTTGGTTTCCAGCTGCGTTATGGGCAGGACAACTTTACATGATCCCACTTTGTTTGTTAATTTGTAACAAAAATAATTTAAAATAGGGCATTATGAATGGCTTCAATGACATCTAAATTTCATAAAATTCAAAAATCCCTTTAATCCAATACATGCACCATTGTGTGAAGTATGTGTGTACAAAATTCAAATCGGATCAATTACGTTGCTTTTCACAAAAAAAATGTTTTTAATCTTTCAAAATGGTCGTCAAGTGACATGACCTCAAGGGACCAAACCGATATCAGAATTTGTCCCCTGTACGGTGGCCCAAATACGACTTTTCGCGGTTTTTTAACTTTTGTTTGTTTAAGTTTCACCCGGGTGATAATATTTCCATCCGGGTGATAAAACTTTTCACCTAGGTCATAATATCCGAACCAGGTGAAAATGCTTATCACCTGGGTGGAAATATTGTCAACCGGGTGATAAGCCAGCAAATGAAAGTCTTTATATTTCATGTGCATAGAATTGACTAGAATGTTTTTCTGAAAATTAAAGCGTGAGTTCTTTTCAAGGGCGGTTTCCTTTTTTCAGTGTCGGTAATTAATATTTACTGCACGCAGTCATGCGCCTGCGTGGAGCAAATGCATCCGTAAACAATCAATGTTCTCGTTGCACGACTTTTTGTGTAGTTTGTATGTTTGGGGTTTAACGTTGTACTCAATGGTATTACACTTATATGACGACGGATTGTCCACTTAACAATGTTCCTGGCCTAATTACAGTTGAAAACCGGGAAACCTCGTAAAAAAATACCGGAGCCACATCGAGTGACTCACTCATATACCTGAGGGTCGACAGACGGACTTTATCCTGTGAACGGTACATCGAAGTTGACTTCAGTAAGCGCGCTCGCTATCCACTAAGCCACGGCCCCCATTTTGTGTAGAGATTTGATACCATTATTTCAAATTTCAAAACTCTTTTTGCTGGATCCATGTCGATTTTGAAAAATGTTTCTTTTGCTGAATATAAATCAGAGCAGTAGGGACAGAAGATTCTTGTCAAATACAATGCCATGTTTTAAAAATATATTAAATAATTCGTTTTCATGGGTGCAATTTTTCGGGGGTGCAAAAGTTGTATAGGTGGAGATTATCATCCATATCGATTGTCCCAAATCAATGGGCTTTCTTGAGATAAATGTAACTACTGACTATTTGTCTTACCTATATAGCTTTATTGATGGAAGCGTAGAAAATCTGTTGCACTAGCCAGATCAAAATATTTGACTTTAAAACGCAGCTGCTATATTAACGTTTGTCTGACGCAGATGCCAAAATTACTTCATAAAAGTGAAATATCATGCCCCCTCCAGTCAATCGACACTCCCAGGAACCATTCTTTTTGAGTGGCGCATGCGTGACATCTCTATTTTCTGTGTTTTCGGCTCAAGGAGATAACAATAAACTTAAAACAATACACTGACTGAGATTAACAATTGATGTATTTGCATCGTCATGTTTGTGGTTTTTGTCAATTTTATTTATTTATGGAAATTTTTATTGTATAGTTCTCGAGAAATACTTTTAAAAAACACATACTAACCTTTGACCTATAAGGTTGCAATTTGGAAATTAGGTATACGCTGTAAAAAAAAACTAAAAAAAAATAGCAAAAGGCACCTTGAAGGAACTGATTGAAGTAGAAGTACATATAGAGTTTAGTTTTAAAATATGGAACGGTTTATATTGAGATATGCTTGGAAATCAGGGTCAAACGGATGCGCGCACAAAAGTAGTGTTATAATATCAACTATTCTGTAGAAGGGGTTTTAAAAAATGTTTGAATCATTTAATATAAAGAGGTTGAGTTAGAGCCAGGAATAACACAATATGGTAATGAACGAGACAGCTAAAACAAGCCAAGAAGCCCACACGTATCAGCTGGGACCTAATTTAAGATTTATTCTGTATATATAATTATATACAAACCAAATTAAAATTCAATCGGCAATTGTTTTAATGGTTGTTAAAAAAAACATCAAGGGGAATCACATAAAACTGTAATGGCGGCCACATTGTTGACAATAATTTGGAGGATTGCAATCTCACCCGCAATGCTGAGATGATATCACCCGGGGGATAATATTTCCACCCGGATGATAATATTTCCACCCATGTGATAATGCTTTTCACCCAGGGAAAAAATACTTTTAACCCGGAGGGTAATATTTTTCACCCTGGTGATAATACTTTTAACCAAGTGAATAATACTTTGAACCCAGGGGGTAACACTTTTAACCAAGGGGGTGATACTTTTCACCCAGGTGATAATACTTTGAACCCAGGGGGTAATACTTTTCACCAAGTGGATAATATTTTTAACCCAGGGGGTAATACTTTTCACCAAGTGGATAACATTTTTAACCCAGGGGATAATACTTTTAACCCAGGGGATATTAATTTTAACCCAGGGGATAATACTTTTAACCCAGGGGATATTACTTTTCACCCAGGTGATAATGATTTTCACCCAGGGGATAATACTTTTAACCAAGTGGATAATACTTTTCACCCAGGGGATATTACTTTTAACCAAAGGGGATATTACTTTTAACCAAGGGGATATTACTTTTCACCCAGGGGATAATACTTTTTACTTCGGTATTAATCACCTGGGTTATAATATTTCCACCTGGCTGATATCATCTCAACAAAGGGAGGCGAATCGTACAAGCACACATTGTCCGTGTATGGTTACCTCCCTTTGACCATCCAGTCTCTCGCCATTTTGTAACCATCGCCTGAGTACCGTTTAACTTTCCAACGGAGACTGCAACTCTCCGCGCTATCGGGTTCTTCCAGAAAGTCATGTGGTGGAACTTTATTCTTCGAGACACTTACAGAAATCATTGATTTGCAGCTTTATGGCAACATTACATATGTCCCGGTGTATTAATACAGTCGCTAAATTACCGGACGACGACCGCAGAATTTATGATTATCTATCGAAAATCGCAACAAACATAGTTCTGAGTTTTGAGCGAGCCGTCTATAGACCTACCATGAAGGCAAGACGACGACCGTTTGAACAATTCACAAATAACCTTTGATGATATTTGACCAATCTGAAGAAGGGAGGTAACTCTAGTAGACTTGCTGTGAAAATTGCTTGAATCACAATCGCATGCAATCTCTTTTTATATGTAACCAGTCGTGATAGATAAAAGATTACCGTTATATTTTATAATGATTTAAGCGGCGAATCACTTTGGTGTGCTATATTATTTGTATGAATCTGCAAGGTAATTTGGTGCAAGCTACATGTACATGCCTGTAGGCTGACTATACTCGTTTTCGTGTAACATTATTGCTTCCATTGACCCCTGAGGTAGGGATACAGAAAGAATCGAATTATGTGTTTACTTAACCCCGAGATACCTGTACGGACACATAAAAAGTCGAGTGATGATCGGACATAAATCCGAGATACCTGTACTATACGGAAATAGTCGAGTGTTGACCTGATATAAATCCGAGAAACCTGTACGGATACGTAAAGAGTAGAATGAGGATCCTACATTAGGCTACTCCGAGATAACTGTAGGGACACAGAAAGAGTCGAATGATGATCCGTCAAAACTCCGAGATACCTGTTCGGACACAGAAAGATTCGAGTGACGAACCGACATAAATCCGAGATACCTGTACATATACAGAAAGAGTCAAATGATAGCCCGACATAACTCGAGATACCTGTACGGATACAGAAAGAGTCGAGAGATGACCCGACATAAATTCGAGATACCTGTACGGATACAGAGAGAGTCGAGAGATAACCCGACATAAATCCGAGATACCTGTACAGATACAGAAAGAGTCGAGAGCTGACCCGACATAAATTCGAGATACCTGTACGGACACAGAAAGAGTCGAGAGATGACCCGACATAAATTCGAGATACCTGTACGGATACAAAAAGAGACGAGAAATGACCCGACATAAATTCGAGATACCTGTACGGATACAGAAAGAGTTGAGAGATGACCCGACATAAATTCGAGATACCTGTACGGATACAGAAAGAGTCGAGAGATGACCCGACATAAATTCGAGATACATTTACGGATACGGAAAGTGTCAAATGATAGCCCGACATAAATCTGAGATACCTGTACGGGTATAGAAAGAGTCGAGTGATGACCCGACATAAATCCGAGATATCGACATGGATACAGAAAGAGTCGAATGATGATCCAAGATCCAATCAGCGATTATGTCTCATCATATCGCCGTCTGACCACAGTGAAGAGTTTTGACCGCATGGCCTGTTACAAAGCTCTTCGGTCTATTCCCATATTAATAGGGTACGTCTATACATTAAAAATATCAATTATCCGGCTAGAGTTTGGGACTAGCAATACATGTAAACCATCCCGAGCGAGAGGGCAAACGAGAGAACGAAATCAACTCAAAATCAAACCATAGCATTTTGATTCCCACACGTCAATTTATTTTTAAGTTTATTATACAGTTATGGGCCCGAGTGGTCAAAAAATAGGACACACCATTCCAATTTATAATAATATATATTATAATAGTTTGTTCCACGGTAGATTATGTCAAAATAGTTTGCTTTTTCCAAATCCCACAATATCAAAATATAACTGTTTTTATTATGACATCTTATCTCATACTGTATTAGAACGTGACGTTAAGGATACTGTAACCCCCCCTTAGGGTGTTTTTACATTTTCTCGTTTTAAGCCTAAACTACTGTGAATTGTGCAACACATGTATATATATTCTGAACCGTCTTTTTCTGGCGAACAATATAAAGTCAATTATTTTTTTCTGAAGCTTACGGAACATTTTTTTTTGTATAAAATGTAAATTTTTGCTACCTCTTTTTAAAATGACTACTTCTTTTACACCATTTACGTCAAA